>JXSR01S040311.1:0-15539 GCA_000969725.1 Ophiothrix spiculata | reverse complement strand
CGAATTACTAACTCAAACTTGCTGTACAATACAAGTTTTATCCAATTGGTTATTTATTATCATGCGAGTGCCAAATGTTTTTTCACCTTACAACATGTACAATATTACAGGAACTGAAAAAACCCCACCAATGCTGTAAAAATGAAAAGTCACAAGAGAAGCTGTATCCACATCTTCATTCTGCACACATACAGTATATGATGATATCATCTAAGTAAATTGCATGATCTATTGCTTTTTCACCCTAGGAAAATTGAACGTTGATTTGCTTTCTTGATAATGTGGAGATGAATGCTTTCCATTATATAAACATTGACCGTCCACTTCCAGTTTGCCTTGCTTTTCCATTGTATAGATCGCATATATGATTACTTTTTTCATTCCAAACACGGGGTCGATACAGCTGAAAGATCCATCACGCCATCAAGTTCAACCATGTTCCATTATTTCAGCATGCTTATATTCCACAAACACGGTGCCGATACAGCTGAAAGATCCCTCACGCCATCAAGTTCAATCATGTTCCATGATTTCAGCATGTTTATATTCCATCAGCAAGTCAATGACAATCTGCAACAAACAATATCCTATTCATATGCAGTTATTTATATTTTTAGGCTGTTATTTTACAATTAATACAAGTGCACTACTTAACTTTGTTAATATTGTTTTATTACAGCGTTCTTTAATTTAGAGGGAGTCGTGGGTGAGGCTAAGAACAACGATTGGAACGTCACTGTCATTGCTATCGATCAAGACCATATAGAAGACACTCTGATGAAAGTAACCACGACGAAAAGTAAAAACATCTTCCTTTATTGTATGGATGAAATGTTGTGTCGCACAGTGTTAGACTTGGTAGGTACATCTGGAAAACAATGACGAGGGAAATTTCTTGTGGAACCCTTTAACAGGTTTAAGCTGGTTTCAGAGTTGCCTGTCATGTGGTCGTACGACCAGCGTGACTTCAAAATTTTAAGTGCGCAAACTCGACCTTGTCGCATCTCGAAAATTTTGCTTGCCGTTCGACAAGCCGATTTATCGATTATTCTATCGTGATGGTCGTCGCAACGACACGATATTTTGAGTTGGAATAAATTTCTTGCGACAGACAATTGCGGCAAATATGCAAATGTTTCGTGCTACATTACAATACACTGCCGCAACTACAAGCTTGGTAGTCTGCCGCAACGACAACTACTCTGAAACCACATTTACTGACCAAGCATTGGATGTGTCGCGAAAGATCCCCTTATCTAAAATACAAATTTGCTCGTATATCTCCTTGTGTTTTGTAGTATTTCCTAGAGGTGTTTCATGAATGTTTTAACCAATTTCTAACAAACTGGAGCTTTCTTAGATACTGAAGTAAGTGCCCCATGAACTTTCCTGGATCTTAAAATATTGAAGCTTAATTTCCTAAATTACGTACTTGTTCATATTGGTTTACATGTAGTCCTTGATTGCTAGTAAATGTTTCAAGCCACCGATGTGTATATGAAGATTCTCGATAGATACCTTTCCTTCCTTTCTTTCTCCAGGGAATTGAGATGAACAATCGTGACGAACCCGTCGGACCACTCAACAGTCAGTACACTTGGATTCTGGGCAATTTGGTAAGTATTGCAAGATGAGTTTTGTGGACAAAATGGGTAAAGATGAATATAGATACTTACATTTCATGTCATTTAATTGCTTTACTTTACCCAATGTTGAAAAAAATGGACCGTTTACATTACTTCATCACTCAACACATTGAATAGGTATACTTATTGGCGAACAAACTTTAGTTAACGAAATAATGATACCTGTATACGCTTTTCGTGCTGTGTTGGTTGGTTCAGTTGCAGGGGTCATTTCACCAAGTAATTAGATGCCGTCACGCGCAAATATCATTTATTGCAGACATAAAGCGCTCTTAAAATAAAAATGGTATATTAACTTCAGATTCCTGTCCTTACACCTGTCGCAATATTTTTCCAATATTATCTTGGGTTTTGTTTTTCATCAGGATTTGAGTATGGAAGAACAGTACAAAGATCAACTGGAAGATACAAATGCCTACATGACATACTTTACAATGAACTTCACCCGTGAACTTCAGTACACTAAACCATCGGCCAGATCTGAGTATGACTCCATCTATAGTTTTCCGATGAGAGAGAAGCTTGCCTATGATGCTGTCCTTGCTGTGGGACACGCCTTGGGTAGATTTGTAGAGCGGAAAGCACAGCAAGGACAGCGTGGTGATGCCGTGCTGCCGGGTGATACGCAGATGTTGACCTGCCCAACTGCTGTTGATGTAGCGGCTAATAACGACCTAACTAATGAGTTGATGCAGGTAAGAATTACAGTTACATTTACAACATTTATTCACAAATCATATATATGCATAAACACGACTGAACAAGCAACAAGTTACATTGAACATCACAACTTTAATAACCCAACTGACACAACCTATCTACCAACACGCCCGCCTATATGCTCGTGAACATTAATAATTTGCGTTTCTGTAATACCGACATATAAAAGTGTACTCGTTTGATATAAGCGGTTTGTTGTTGATTTTCATCACCTACGAAAATTTGTTATTGACGGACTGATAATAAAGTGCACACATGACAAATATGTTTTGTTCGCTTCCCCGTTTCCTTTCACATCTGAGGAAAATGTCACATATGTACAGGTCGAGTAACGGGTGCAGACAAGACATCAAATGACTCGGGGCTATGACCCAGTTTTGAAGCAAAACATGTTGGCGTCTTTTTCCCCACAATAAAATAATACAAATACAAATGGACATAAAATGAAATGAGTAATGTTGATTTTGAACCATTTCTCTTATTGTATTTACAAGATCCATGAGGATCGCAACCCAAATGATCCAATTGAACTGGTGAGTGTAAAAGCAGAAAGGGTGTTATCCATCTTATCATTGGTTCCTGTTTATTCACCTCTCTGCATGATTTTCTGTGTTAAACTGTTTCATATGTACCCTTTTTTCAAGATCAAATTTCTTATGCTTAGCATATACGGTAGTTTTCGTACATTGTGTATTCCTACAGTTTTTGCAATAGAACATTGAAACCGTGTGATATATCTTTTCTATTAGTGAGTTAAGTTTGTAGTTATAAACATTATGTCAAGTGGGCATTTAGCGGGTAAGTATAACAGTCCGTTGCCGTAGGCAATCTACCATTATAAGAGAGAAAAGGCACTACATGTGACAGGACATGAGATGTACTTTTATGTGTCAGAATGTAAATAAAGAGAACATAGTGCTAGACCTGGGATCACATACCCTACTACAAAGCAATATATTTTTCGCATTTTTAGATTTATTGTCAGTATTTTGATTAGTAAACTTTCAGGATAATGATGAGCTAAATAGTACATGACACACAAGATAGTTCATATACATGTAAATACATGAGTACAGCGAAATTACAAGTTTCCTGATTTGTTCATTGAGTCGTCTTAGCCACGTACTTCAAATGTTAACCATTCAGTAGGACGTTTTACATGACATGATTCTTGAACACAATGTATGTCCTTATCTCCTAGTTAAGTCTGTACGAACAGGATCAATGCACAGACCTAGTTACCGTCGACCTGGTAATTTGCAAAATATAAGATGACTTTTATAACTAACTCCCTTCAACACTGTAGCCGTGACATTTACATGTACACGTCCAAGTCTCTAGATATAACGTTGCACAATGAAGCTTCTCTTAACCTAAGTTCATCCAGCGATTACGAAATGTCACATTGGAAAGCTTCCACTTTCTTCATAAAGGGTTGTCAGATTTGTCCGAGCCGGTGTAATGAGACTGAGTGTCTCCCATAACCAGAAGTCCGGGTCTAATTGAAATACACGGAATAAGTCGCAATCAATGATTTATTGATCACACATGTACAAGTACGTTCTACACAATTGTATAGTAGCTAGGACGCTCAGTCACACGGACGATGTATTTCATTACACCGGTACTAGTTTAAGCTTATTCAGTTACAATTCATCTGCCTCGACAGATGTCCATTTCATCTTCTATATAAATACAACATACAAAATATCGGCTACCATTCATAGTTTCAATAAAAACAATCAAAATCCATCCAGGGAAACACTAATTTCTCCCCCGGATTTCTCCATCACTCGGGTTTATCATGATTCTGCCATTTCTGTCAGGCGCACAACACTAAACAGTTGTGAACGCGCATCACTGAATAGTATGTTATACAAAATGTACAATCCCACCTGCAGGTCTACCACCCAAGATTAGAACATTCGTTTATCCAGTGTGATTCTCTGGTATATATATATAAAAAAATCCAAAATTGTATTTCTCACTTATCACCTAATTAATATTAATTATATTGGTTTGATGTACCTTCGCTTCTTAACATTAAAATAGCTTGAATGTAGACACAGGTTGTGATATTTAAACCAAAATAGTTTAAAAATGGGTAAATGACAAAAAATGTGTTCTGGTAATAATGGTACTTTCAGGTGGTAGCTGATCAAATGCTTGAGCTATATTAATACCACTGTACCACAAGTTTGTTGAATACATTCTGTGGTATTTGGCATATTGTGGCATTTATATTTGCATTGCATATATTTCCACAAAAAACTAAAGCTGTTAGTTGGTTTATTATTATATAAAATGATAGGCTTTGTTTTAGAGTTAAAAATAATCATGAAGTTTGTCGCAAGTGCATATCTGCTAAGGTGACAGTCATAATCACCGAAACCACTGGATATCTGCCAAACATTGCAAGAGATAATATAGTAGTTATGACAAATTAATTTCAAATTATGTTGGAGTGGTCACACCCCCCCCCCCTTACTATATTCTGATTTACCATGTAATTTAGCATATTTCACCACCCCGGGATTTCACCATTATGGGCACTGCGACAAGATCAAAATAGGCTGGCACTTACTGCCCCTCGTACTATCTACATTTATCATTTCATCTCCTGTTCATCAGTTCATGAGTAGTCTCTTATATGATTATTTTCATCTGATTTGTTGTTTTTAATAACATATTTAAAGGAAATCAATGCAAAAACATGTTCAATTACTTTCGTATTATATATATTGCTGTGTACTTTTCCTGTTCTTAGAGGAGTTTAGCTTTTGTAATTATACTGGTAAAAGTTAAAACGCATGCTTTTTTGCAATGTTCATTGATATTTTAGTATGCTTTGCGCACTTGTGTGAAAAAACTGCAGTGTTTGGTTTGGCGTGCAAGCCTGCAAGAAAACAATAAAACAGCAAGTACCCATGTTGTATTGCATGAAAGTAAGAAGACGGGCAGGTTGCTTTTAATATGCATATCATTATTAAGAATATTTCCCCCGGTGGGGCACTCCCATATGTTGGCACGCGTCTTGCTCCTGTCGATAGACCCCCTTTTTTTCTCCGCTCTCACCCAATGACCCCCTTTTTCACTGAGCTGTCACCTAATGACTCCCTGTAATTTTGAAAGTCAACCTTTTTTATGGTGACTCGAAATTTTTAACGAAAATTAGCCTTATTTTATTCAAAAACTGACACCGAATGACCCTGTTTTTCGCTCTTACCAACAAATCGCTCGAAATGACCCAGTTTTTTTACCCTCTACACCGAATGCCCCCCTATTTTTCAATGTATTTCTCACCTATTGCCCCTACATTTCGAAAGCCGGTAGGAGCAGGTACGTCACTTTCATATTTGAGTGGCCCCCCCCCCCCGGGATATTTCCAGTATACATTTGCAGAGCACGATATGTTAAAGCTCACAAGGCACACACTGTATGCAGTGCCCCAAGGATGAGCATTATAGATGCGCTGTGTGTAGGTACATGAATGTCTAGGTATTCTAATGGAATTGCATGATATAAAGAGCTTTCTACTGTTAAACCCCAAAGAAGATATAAGGCATGATGGAAAGATCCCGATGTGAAACCCTATTGTTGAAAGGAAACAGTGTTGTTTGTTCACAATTCTTACCTTCATTATGTTCCTTCATTTTCTCTATTGCAGATCAATTTTGAGGGTCAGACTGGTAACGTGGCGTTTGATAACATGGGGAATCGAATCAACTACACCATCACTATATTCAGCGGACGTGGAGACACACTCAGACAGCTGGTAAGGGAGATCTTCATTATCATTTCGATCAGGCATTTTCCCTTTCTGCGCTTAAGAATATAGAGAAGTCTGATAAAAAAAACCACCACATGGCATAATGGGGTAGTTGGCTACATTCATGGGAAAAATTCCCATGATGGTACAATTTTCAGCTGCTAAAGCTTTGTAGTAAAATGGTTATGAAGATTGGCAGATTTATTTTTGATAATGAGTTTTGCTGTTGACGATTTTTAAAATCTAGTTAAGCAGTTTACCTTGTCTTTGTGTTAGAAGAAAAAAGTGATGATGGAGAAGCTCACGGAGGATGCGATGATGGTGACGGTGATGGTGACGACGATGATTATGAACACACTCGATCGCTTTTTTGCATTTATGCACTCAAGTAATGATTTTCATACTTAATCCTTTTCAGAGAGGAGAGTGGACTCAAAATCCAGCATATCTGGAAGATCGCCGAGGTGTTGAATGGGAGAGTGAAGGTCGTCTCAACACAACAGCATTCAGGATTGCCAAGGACAGGAAGATCCGTATTGTCAGTGTGGAGGTAAGGAGATACTTTTGGGTTGTTTTTTATGTATCATCATTGTTGATCTGATGTCATTAATGACTGTTTTGTTCCTTGATAAGCACATGTATATCAATATGTTTACAGGCAATTTGATGAATCTTGGATTTATTCCTATCTGGCATCTGTGGGGTTTCTTCTCATAGCTGTATTCAGAAAGTCGGAATCTCACTGGGATGCTGCGAGACGAAAACAAACCTTTCTGTTGACTGTTTTATATTATGTTTATCATTTCTTCGATGAAACTTCTGCAATATAATTGTAGATAATGTACATAGTGTCTCTTTTTACCTTATGTATATTTGTTTTATTTAAAATCGGTTGCAAATTTAATTTATAAATTGTTATAGATGTAATGTAACGTCAAGTGATATGTATATTTCATAAATTTTACCTGAAATTAACTTGATTTTACTTTTTCTGCAGGTGAACATTTTGTCTTGTGAGATTTGTTGTATAATTATGCATGATATCTTGATGAACGTTATGTCTCTAAGATTTGTTTTATATGCATGAAGTATTTTAGGTTAATTATAAATATAATGTGTTTTTATCAAAGGACTTAGTAAGTGACCTTTTAGCAATTTCATACCAAACAGTTGAGTTACTATGTTTTTTATTTTTTTAATTATGTTATAGCGAATCTTTAAACAAGGGTGTTATGTTATTAACCATTGCATTTAGCTAGGATAGCCATTGAGAAGCAGTTAATTTTTTCTAAGAGACTATATTTTCTCACCCTGCATGATGTGATCCAGGTCGCACCGTTTCTGTTTCTTCGTGAAAAACTTCTCCAAAGTCGAAATGATCGAGAGAGATACAAAAATTACCGTTACAAACGTGCATCGTCGTCGTCTGATAGATACAAGAATAAAGGCGCAGAGTACACGGGTAATGGCAGATTTGAAGGGTACGTTATGGAACTTTTGGAGCGTATAAGGTCCGTGATAAGAGGTATCGACTTTGAGTATGAAGTGGAGTTGGTTCCTGATGGCAAGTATGGCGCTCCTCATCCGTACAGCAAGATTTGGAATGGGATGGTCGGAGAAGTTGTCAGAGGGGTAGGTAGACTTCTGCATGTATTCTTGCTGTTATATCTGCATGATGTACTTGCATACGTATTGGCAGGTTTGCACGACAAAAAGCTCAAGCTCAAGGCTACAGCAGTAGTGAGTGCAACATTAGAACCGCCAATTTTTACCCTGTCGTCTAGATTTAACCTGTAAGCTTAACCTGTCGATGCATGATATACCATACCTTATGCAAACTGTTATATACTAATGCATAAGTTCAGTTAAACATTATATGACGAATACTGCAAGCAACGAATGACAAGCTATGAAGCTGCATGTTAGTTTATGTAGGTTACTGTTAGAACCGCCAATTTTACCCCGTCGTCTATCTAACCTGTAAGCTTAACCTGTTGATGCACGATATACCATACCTTATGCAAACTGTTACTAATGCATAAGTTCAGTTAAACATGTGACGAATACTGAAGCAACAAATGAAAAGCTATGAAGCTGCATGTTAGTTGACTTAGGTTACTGTTTCAAAATGCTTGACAATTTATTTTAAAACCAGCTTTGCGACAACTTGTTAAATGTAGGCTAAGCTTAACCGTAACTTCAAAGTCGATACATTGCATGCTATTTAGGTCTAATAACTTAGTAACCCTTATTAAAACAGCGGTCTAATTTGTATGAAAATATACTACTCCCCGAGCGCATGTAGGCCTAAGCTATTTTTAATATTACGCAACCAATTATCCAAGTTACAGGAAATAATTTGATTTCGACATTTTTTCTGACATTCTATAACCAGTTTTATATCACGATTACAGTGATTTGAGCCGTGCAATAGTTTGTACTATTACACGGCATGAAATAAACCTGTGTGATATCATGATATAAAAAAATATATTGAATGCCTATGTACGTGCAATATTACCAAATATATCATTTGGCTACGGCTCGTGAAATAGAAAAGTCCAAATTTGACCTCATGATATATTTTGTACTATTGCACTCTCAGGCATTCAATATTTGTATATCTGTGTGTATGAAGCTATATGATCAAAAATGTTCCTTGTACTAAAAACACAATACTGTTACCAAGAGAAAAAATAGAAAACATTTGGTAGAATGGGGCATTAATTGAAAGTAGCTCTAGTTGCCATGCAATGCCGTCGACGCGTCCCATAGCAATAAAGGTACTAGCAGCTACGTAACTGTTAGTGTAGCCGATAAGTACTGCGGCTGGTATGGAAGTTGCATCTATGTAGCTGTTGTTGTTGCATCTATATAGCATCTACATAAAGCAAACAAATAGCGGCTATGTAACAACGAGGTAGCGGCTTCACAAAGGTCACTTTCCCTGCTAGCCAGTGGCTATCGCTACTAAAATCATGTGGAAATTAGTTTGAAGCTACTAGGTAGTGGATATGGTTGTATGGTCCAACTATCAGTTAGGTAACTGTTGTTTGCGGCCATATAGCCGCTACAAAAACATATGAAAATTTATAGCGGCTAAGTAACGGCTACTTTTCCTGCTAGTTGATAAACTAATAGCTGCTACTCTCCAGGTACAGCACATAGTGCAAAATTTGGCCAGTAAGCTTAAGTTTGAAATGCAGTTTCGATTTTCAAGTTCAAGGCAGCTAAAAGTGGACTAACTTATGCATGCACACCATCTCTAGTATCCAAAGTACATGCTCCTTCGACCTCTGCCCCAAATATATGATCCAGAATCGTGAAATAAAGGAGCTCCATTTTCATGTGTAGCATCAGGTTTATTTGGAATAAGTTATTGGCTATCTTCCTGATCATGCTGATAGGTACATTGACAAAGTTTGCTGTTATTTTCCTGCTATATACTAGCAAGAACCTTATAGCAGCTAGCTGTATTATTCCTACTATGCTAAGAAGGTCTTGCTAGCAGCTTGCGGTCACTACCTGTTAGGCTCAAAACCAGTAGCAGCTATATAGATGCAATATAGCAGATAGGTAGCTGCTACCTTTTTGTGCTATGGATTTGTAGTCTGGCGTTGTAGTAAAACTTAAACACAGAATTGTTTTTCCAAGTATGATACCAACATTTAACATGAACTTGTTTTTCTTAATTTCCTTACAGAAAGCTGATGTTGCTATTGGACCACTGACAGTGACGGGCACTCGCAAGAAGGCTGTCGATTTTACTTACCCATTCATGGGAAGTGGAATCCAATCTCTGATTCTTAATCCAGCTTATGTAAAACATGATCCCTTCAGGATCGTCTTTCCATTCACAATTGATGTCTGGGCTCTAAATTTCATATGTTTCTGTCTTGTTGTAGCAATGCTGTGTTTATTTAATCGGCTTGATCCTTATGAATGGAAAATTTTGGTAGAAAAGAAACAAATCGGGGAAGAACACAAAAATAGTTTAAGTTTGAAGAATACTCTTTGGTTTGTAACGTCCAGTCTGTTTTTGCAGAATCACCAAGCTTCGCCAAGGTCCAATGCAGGCCGTTGTATTATTGGATTCTGGTATTTCTTCGTCCTCGTCATGCTATTTCTCTACCTGACAAATGTTACTTTCTTTGTAACGACGAATAAAAGATTAGCATTTGTCGAAAATGCGGGAGATGTCATGGCTCAAAAGGAGATCAAATTTGGCACTATTAAAGGTGGAAATACGTATCATCGGTTCAAGTCCTCGCCGTCTCTTAAAAAATTCTGGCACAAAATGAACAATGACCATGGCAATGTTTATGTGAAAGACATGGCTGAAGGTGTTGCCAGAGTGAAGTCTTCTAATGGTAGATATGCTCTATTGGGTGAAACCCCTGAACTCAACTACATCGCCAGCATGAAGCCGTGTAAACTGAAGGTGGTGGGTGAATACATTGCCCGTACTCAGTATGCCATTGCTGTCGCCAAAGATTCCCCTCTGAGAGAACATTTGTCGGGTGCTATTGAAGCCTTACGTGACAGTGGTGTCCTGGAAGATCTCAAGCGTGACTGGTGGGAGCTTGATAATAGGCGTGATCGTTGTCGCAATTTAACCAGATGGCAACGTGCTGGCGCTTATGATATCCTCGCTAATGACGTCAGTGGTGTGTATTACATGCTAACAATTGGAATTGGCGCGTCGTTCATTGTATTTTGTATAGAAATGATATGGTATAAAGCATGTGGAGGGAAAAGCACTGGGAAGAAACGAAGGAGTCCAAAGAGTGCAGATTTAGAGACACCGCCTGTACCTTCCGGAGGTACTACTAATCAATGGATTTAAAATGTTTTCGGATGAATTTATTTTGCTATTGTTCAAAGTGTTATTTGCCGTTTTTGTTATATGCAGCTTATGTTTTCGGATGAATTTATTTTGCTATTGTTCAAAGTGTTATTTGCCATTATTGTTATATGCAGCTTATTACATGTAATATACTCTAATATATTTAGACATGCGTCATCATACAATTCTACTAGCAGACTTAGATCAACTTTATATATATATATACACTTGAGAAATGTTTTTGTTTTTATAAAATACATAAGAGATGAATATCTGGTTCAGTATAATATATATCTTTGTAAGTTTTTTAATGTTGGATCTTGATAATAAACGTAATAAATGGACATAGATGTGTAGTTCATATTTTATGGGAGTCGGGGGATGGTGTCTTGGTGTCCAATCTGTTATTTGGTTGCAATGGGTTATATTCAATGGAATTATGTTTTCATTTAGTATCAGATAAATCTTAAAATTCTTATATAATCGATATCAAGATTCCAAATAGGATAATGTGAGATGATTCTGTTCGCAGGTTTTGTTTGAGGAGAATCGAATTTTATATCAAGGTGCTTGTAAAGTAAGTAAAATAAGACAGATATCGGTATGTGAATTAACATTAAATTTAACTTGCTGAGGTTTTTTTGAATACCTGGAGATATACCCCTAAAATACTGGGATACTTGGCCCCCGGGTACAATCAAAGCTTCCAAATTTTTACCATATTTATCAGTTTGGTGTAATATTGAAAGAGATGGGTCCATATTACTTACCTAGCATTCAAGCAAAGTTGTTTCCTTGGACTGGCGACCGGAGGCCTACTTGATTGACAACCATTTTGTTAGATTCTCTTACATGCACTGCAGCCTCTTTGAAGTGTGCCCATAGTTAACAGCCCGCTGGCAAGCAGGTTTCCTTCATTCCACACAGTGAATAGAAAGGACAGATTATTTGGATGACATTTGGATATACACCTCATGTGAAGTGACTTACCCGGAGTATTGAACATGGAAGTGGACTGGATGTGGTGCTTGATGACCATGGATGAGAAGAAGGTAAACCCATCAGTATAGCCAGTCAGCATTTCATCCCAGCACCCGAGCTTTGGAATCAGCTACCCCCCATCTAGATGGCTAACCCATTCACATAAATAGATAGTGATCATATATATTAGGTTTATATCGGTGTAAGGGAGAACTAAACTTTAGCAAACATTTCTAACCCGAGCTCTGTGTAATGTCAAAATGTACGAGTTGATGGTTAAATTAACATTTTTACATTACATCGGGCTCTTAATTGCACGAACGTAGAATTCATAGCAAATATTCATGCACCATCATTCCTTTGTACGTATATAATGTATAACGCTACCCATATACTATCAACAAATTATCAAGTGGTGAAGGCAGTTACTTCATAACAAATGGTTCAATGCACTAAACTAAATCAAATGTTGGAAAGAATACGTTGCTATCAATCCAGCATATGGAAGAGAAGGCACATTGGTTTAAGCTTCAACTGCGTGGGATGTCAAGTACAGTTATAAGCTACATATTGAATAATGAATGTTTGCGAATTGCAAACAGTGGTACATTCGGACATGTCATGAGCTTTGCGTATGCTCAACTGTTTTCTCGGATGTGGCACATAATTTACAAATGACGGTTCCTTGTTACCCCCTTTGTGGTTAATCGATATTAGCGCTAAATGGATGGGTGTTAATTTTATTAATAGGGTGCCTCGTTTAAGAATGGCAGATTATCTTTATCAACAGATAAGAGAAGAAATTGTAACTACTCAGTGCTATTTGCATATCTAGTATTCATCTGGGCGTTTATTTCAGGCAAGTCATGTTACAAAAGTACACCATCGGTACTTTACAATATTCATATCCAACACTGACTACCGCATAATTTGCACTTTACTAACATATAGAAGGTACCGCTTTATTAACTCGGTATTTATGCAGTGGCGTAGCCAGAAGGGGGAAATTGCCCCCCCCCCCCCGAATGAAATTGAAATTACATAGTTTACACTCCTTTTCAGTATAGCATGCGCAAATGGTCCATTTTTCACTGCAGTACCGTCAGTTCACTCAATTACTACCTTTTTCCATAACAGGGTTTAAACATTTTGCACGCTTCGCTCGCACTTCAAAAAATCATAATTTAAAGCTGAAATTGAAAAAAAATTTCTCAAGTAGGAAATTTACTCCTTGTTACCAAAAATATCATTTTTACATAAAAAGCTATGAGAAATGGGAAAAAATGTGGGTGTACCATTTTGTGTCTTCTCATCCGGGAAGTTGCTCCCTTCAAAAAATCTTTGCCCTACCCTTGATAAAAATGTCTGGCTACGCCACGGTATTTATGAATACATTGATTGGGTTATCACAAGAAGTCAATCCATATCGGCATTTTAGCCTAAATACGAGTTTAAAGTTTTGTCTTAAACAAATCGGCGGGGATATTAGATTCTGTAATCCAAATAACAAAAACATCCTGCCTGTCGCGTTGTGCAAACCCTGTCTTTTTTTCGCTAAATGCGTATGTGTTATAAATACTGCGTAATTTACTGCGTAGTTTAGTTTGGACTACAATCCGACAAAGACCCTTAGGTTATAAACGTTTAGGTAAACATTCCTGTAAAGTATGATCTATTTTCTAAAACGGGTCACATGCAGTGGCGTAGCCAGGCCTTTCTCCAGGGGTGGGCAAACAACCCAAGATTTCTCCAATGGATTTTATCGAGCGACTTTACAGGGGTTCCAAGGGCCCGACTCGGCTGGATTTTTCAAGAAAAACTGCCAAAAATTGTGCTTTATGAAGTTTTCAACATAATTTTTAGCAATTTTCAGCTTTAATTGTCGTAATTTTATGGAAAAACGGCAATTTCCTGCCCCTTTTATTTTTCTCCCAGGTCTTCAAAATATCTCAAAAAAATTTCCGAGGTGGGCATTTCGCCCACCTTGCCCACCCCTGGCTACGCCACTGGTCACATGATGTCTTACGTGTCGTATGTTTTACCTGGACGTTTGAGAAACTAAGTCACTAATGTGTCAGATTGTAGTCCCTTTCCCGGGGTCCCTTTATATAATATAAGTACAAAGCAAACTGGGCAGTAATTTTGTACAGCATACGGATTTGCGCATTTCCATTTTTGATTAAAGACCATACCGCTTAACGTAAACCATAAACATCATACATTTCATTTCTGTCACTGTAAAATCAGGGGACGCCCAGAACTGCCGAATATGGCAGGTTAGTATAGAACAATGGCGACCGACAGAACAAAATGTATGTCCTTATAACGGGGATTTGGACATGCATATTTTACTCGTTGCATTCGTATTGTTATACACATATCTGTAGCTTCATAAATAGTTTTGATGATTTCATCGATTGATATTCCTCAACACGTAACTTAAGAGCTGCTAAGGCTCCTACACTGTTAGAACGTTGGGCAAATAATTTACCCAACGTTGGTTCAACTATGAACAACCCAACTTCTGGGTAAATAATTACCTACGTTGCGTAAAATGTTGGCTAATTACCTAACTGTTGGGTAAAAGTTGTTGCTAATTACCCAAATATTGGGTAAAATTTCACCAACAGTTGGTTAATATTATTTACCCAACAATTGGGTTGTTCATAGTTTAACCAACGCTAAATAATTGCCCAACAGTATAACAGTGTATTACTACGGTATATACCCAAACTACATACTGCGAGAATAGTAGGACTATGTGTTGCCAAAACGTCTAAATTAATGGTTTTTGTCCATCGATGAAATCACCTAACCTATACAATTTAGCAAATACTTGTACTAATGTTCATGGCGTCGAGATTTTGGAATTGTCAACTACACTGTTATACTGTTGGGCAATTATTTAGCGTTGGTTAAACTATGAACAACCCAATTGTTGGGTAAATAATATTAACCAACTGTTGGTGAAATTTTACCCAATATTTGGGTAAGTAGCAAAAACTTTTACCCAACAGTTAGGTAATTAGCCAACATTTTACGTAACGTTGGTAATTATTTACCCAGAAGTTGGGTTGTTCATAGTTGAACCAACGTTGGGTAAATTATTTGCCCAACGTTCTAACAGTGTACACAAGAACTACAATTAACATTATACATTCTCAGTTAAGAGACGGACAATGGTGGACATAATTAATTCTGATTGCTCTTTATGAATATGATGGAAAGATATTGAATCTCAAATGTCACAATTGTATAGAAATTGTCAAGTATATAACTTGTTAATGAAAAGAGTTCATTGTTCCAAATCCAAGAAAATTGAGTAAAATACACTCACATTTTAGTGACGTTTTATCGCTACGCTAGCGACTTCTTCAGACTGGCAACTTTGACCAGCTGTTTCTCTTGACGCCCAAGATGTCAGTGTTGAGAGATAAACAAAGTTGCCATTTTGAAGAAGTCGCTAGCGTAGCGATGAGACGTCACAAAAATGTGAGTATATTTTACTAAATTTTCTTGGATTTGGAAAAATGAACGCTTTTCATATGTTTACTAAACAATTAAGATGATAATTACA
>JXSR01S040293.1:3167-13875 GCA_000969725.1 Ophiothrix spiculata | reverse complement strand
CCCCCCCCGGGAATATGATAGCCAGTATTTCATAAGCACTTCTTTGGGCATATTCAAATCGGGGAGAGGGGGGCACATATGTTCGCCCAAATTGGTTTGCGTGATGCCGCGCGCGAGTTGTGATTGTTGATTTTGCAAATAATAGAAGAGTGAAAATGACTAAAATGTACGTTTATAAACGTTTCCTTTTTAATCAGTATCACATGTTGTTGGTCTTTAAGTGTGTGCTTGAAAAGTTACAATCCGTTTTAATACAAATAGCATAGCCACTGTTTTTCCAATGATTGGAGAAAAACAAACAAACAAAAGAACCATTGTGACTAATTTTACGGTACATCGGTAAAAGGAGTAAGTTCAGCGCGATTTGAATTTTAATATAGTTGACTCAAATAGTTGGTGAATAGCCTACAAAGAATTAGCTTAGAGTGAGTCAGTAATTTAGACCTTCTTCTGAGGAGAGGAAAGATACACTCTTTGATTCAAACTACAAACATTGATTGCTACCAACATTGATTAATACATTTGTGTTTAGAAATAAAACCCTATTTTTGCCGAAATTGTAGACCCACAAACCAGTTTTAAAGGACAAGTTTGTTTTTAATAACATGAGTTCAGAAGACCCAATATCTATCATTTATAAAGTTGAGCGCCCCTTTTCATGGTATGGTCATGGTACACGGTCAGTTAAACAACAGACCAATTAATTGATAGTGTGTACTTTATGACCTTACTTATTAGGCCGAAAACATAGTCGGGCTCCAAACAAATTTATTGCTGCCAAACATTTGGTCGTGACGTCAAAATGACAAGTGACTCTAAATGAAATAACTTCAACACAGAGTTGAGACCGGTAGATTACACATGTATTGAATTGCCGTATACATTGCACCAAAAAAAGTCGATGGCAAATATTTGGTGACGTCACGACCAAATGTTTGGTAGCGAAATTTTTTTTTGGAGGCCGACTATGTTTTCGGCCTTGTTAGAGTTGTGTTTCTAACTAGTCGATCATCTATAGAAATTGATTGCTTCAAATTATATATACAAATGAAATCTGACCAAGCAGGCTGCACTATCGTTAAACGTCATGTAGGAAATGACAAATTAAGTCAGTCCATACAACATTTAAGATAGCGTTTTATATAAGTTGCTCAGTGGATACGTTTTATGTAGTACTTGTATTTGTATTGTCAGCATACATGTTTAATTAGACGGACTCGGTATTTTGGTGTACATGTTAAATCATGGCATCCGCGTGGTTAATATCGTTTCTTGTTTTTGTGTTCATCGTTGCAGGTAAGTTACTGTAGTACATACATGCTATAGTTAAACGCATTGATCATCATAAGATCGACGAATATTCAAATGTACATATATATGGTAAATCTGCAATTTAAAAGTCCATCAGGATGGATGAATGTCAGTCTCCTAGAGCCATATGTCTTGCTGATTGGATGCCAGTCTTAAAGAGTCATATGTCTTGCTTAAAAGTGTTATGTAACCCACGACAAGTTTTACGCAAAACGTACACTATGTAAAGTTGTTTAAATTGGAAATGTCAAAATAGATGGCACTATTCACAGCGGCGGCACCAGCATCTCAATTCTGGGGAGGGGAGGGGGGGGGGGAACTGTGGGCTAGAAAAATTTCGAGGGATGGGGGGGGGAGGGGGCAAAACTATTTTTTGGAAAATTACGCGCGCGAGGCGCAAAAGTTTTTCGAACCAAAAATGTAACGTGCGCGTAGCGCACAAAAGTTTTTCGGACAAATTTGTTTATTTTGTCTAAAAACGCCTATTTGATATTTGATAGTGAAATGCGCGCTATACGTTTTTTGTCACAATGATCAAAAAAGGGTAATTGAGAGATATTTTGAGCCTAAAGAAGGAACTTGGCACCCTTACGAAAAAATGACTGTCTACCGTATATATAACAACCAGACCATCTGTTTCTGGGCAAATCAAGTCTTCCATTGAAAGCTATAGTCACAATCCAACAATAAAATTAAACATAGAGAAAATACTGTAAATGTTCACATGCACATAGATCTTCACTCCAGAAATTAAAACAAATAAATTTTAATTATTTGAAATTTGAAGAGTTCCTCTTGGTGAATTATGCAAATCATTGTAATGTAAAAACTTAAAATGTGAACTCTGACTCATTTGCAGGTGAAAGTAATGATGAAGAAAACCAAACAGGTCGTCTTCATGTGTTTTGTATACCAACAATTGGTAAACTTTCTTCCCCGACTGTTATGATAACTACTACTATGGCACATCAAGTACACGTAGCTTTATCTATATCCGGTTTGGGTTTTGAGGAAGAGGTTATTGTAAGCAGACGTAATTTCTCTACCATATCTTTACCAATAGAAGCCCGGCTTGATTACGATGACAAGAGTCGGAACAATACTATTATTGTGACGTCATCGGACATGATATCTGTGTATGCTCTTGATAACAACCAAGGCACAGGGGATGCATTCCTTGTCTTTCCATTTTCCTTCCTTGGTACTCGATACTACATAGCGTCCTACACTCCAACAGCTGATTTATCGCCCGCTTTTTATTGTATCACTGCTACTGAAAGAACAAGGGTTCTTATTCGAACTCCAGCAGGCGAAACTCACACACTTATTCTTAATAAATTTGAAAGTTACCGCTTTGATGGAGTCAACGCAGAGGATCTTTCAGGAACATCAGTACAGAGTGACCAACCAATAGCTGTAATATCTGGTGTATGGACCGACGTACCACACTCTGATGGGTGCTGTTCCGATGGATTATTAGAACAACTTTTACCCGTCCGTACATGGGGATTCCGTTATATCCTTACGCCATTTAAAAGCTTAAGCAATGGATATATTTACAGAATATACACATCGAATGTATCAGCGTCTCTGTCAATAGAAAATCATCTCGATAGTGAAAGTGTTTACCTTGAAAGGAGGATGTTTTATGAAGGAGATGTTGATGGTGAAGAAATGATCATAATCACATCGGATCAACCAATAATGGTGGCACAATATATTAAAAGTTGGAAACAGCTCATTAGTCCACGTGGAAGCCCGGCTATGATCATCCCGCCTCCAGTAGAAGCATTTACGGGAAACACACCTGTCCCTGTCTTTGAATATGAACATCCGACAGCACATGCCTACTACATAAATGTTATTATTGATTGCAATCAAATGACGGGACTTAGTTTTTATGGAGATTTGTCGGATAAAGACGTTTTATATTCGTCTGGTTCCATGTGCTGCATTAGGGGCAGGGTAGATCCTGGATATCACTATGTGTCTCATAATGATGCTACTGTTGTGTTCTCCGTGTTAGTATATGCTATAGGAAATATGGCGTCATCTTATGCATATCGGGCTATTGGACGGACTATAAGGTCATCTGGTAAGTAGTAATCTACGAAGGAGGAAATTTGTTAGTATCAGAAAGTTCTTGTATAGAAACACGGCGAATTCTTCATTTTATACGTTTTTGTGTAGTTCACACGTATGTCATTCAGGGATATTCTTTCGATAAGTCACAAACGTCATGAAATGTTACATGCTTTGGATTTCAATCTCTAAATCAGGAATGGAGAAAGAAAGTATGACATATTATATATCATTCAAATGCTGAGATTATAGAGAATTAATTTGTCATAAACTCAATTTTTAAATTTGCGACTTTCCTCTCATTATGCACCCCTCATGTATATATATATCATCCTTATCGTTTATGTACTTTTTTGTATTAATTTGTGCTATTGTTTATATTTTGTGTGTGTAAATAATTACAAATGTGGGCTTTTTCCCTTTTAGAAATTGACCCTACAGCATCAACCAGAACAGAGTCTTTGCCAACTATAACAACCAAGGGCAATATAATCAACAGTAAGTCAAACATCTTTGGTCCACCTAAGGTCTAAGGTCTAATAATTTTATTATGTTTATTATTCTATGCCTTATAATATTGTTGAATGAAACTGTCTTTTCTACACTAATGCTATGATCACATAAGCCGAAGGAAGCCACAACGCCACAGCAGCCAGTGTGACATCGGTATGAATCCGGTGAATACTTGCGATGCCCGGTGGTTATGTGACCATATAATTATGATGACATCGTATATACAAGCCGCAATGTGTGTCGATTCTATACGGCTCACGAACACCCCCAGTCTCCGCACGACACCGTCCGGACACCGGTTGGTGTCCGCTGAATTCTATGCGGTATGCCGCCGTAAATACATCGTAAGGTCGCCGGAAGGATTTGTGATCAGAGTTTTGCAAAGAAACCAACACTTCCCATACATTAGTTAATTACCATTGTTTACAAAATGGTAGATTTTAAACAAAGAAATCTGTAAAAAAATGTGATCGTTCAACCCTATAAGTGATTTCAAGGCCCCTATATAGGATATTGCTCCTGGTTTATAATGGTATATCTATTATAATTCGTTTCATTTCAGACCCTGGTTCATTAACGGTTACGTTAGTCAGCGCTTGTGCAGCAGTCGTTATAGTTGTATTCATTGTAGTAGCAATCCTTGTAATGTATTTCAAACGTAACAGAAACCATGTCAAAAGGTAAATATATACTGTTTTTCCAATTCTAGGTTTCACTTGCGCCATATTTGACTTCCTTCACAAACTTGCAAAACACCGATTTATTTGATAAATATATAGCTCAAAACGAATGATATAATAACAATGAAAAATCTGAGAAAATGTTTACTTGATGAGTTCATAATAGTATTAACGTCATAAACAAAGATATTGTTTGATGTTTGTGATTTGTTTGTTTGTTTTGCAATATCATAGGTCTGATCTTAACTCCAATAGCGTTAAACTATCAGAATGTAGTGAGCGGGCTGTGACAGAGACGGTTTCAAGTTCAAATATTTATTCAGCCACCAACAGCAACAACCATGAATATGGAGATACACACGAATATGAATATGCTAATCACGTATCACGTGACACCGTCAATGAATCAGATACAAGCAAACTATCCAATGTTATAAGGAATGGGAAAGTGCCGGTAAATCAGGTTTATTTTCAGCTTGAAACCCCATCAGGATCTGAAAAGACTACTGAGAATGAAAAAGTTCCGGAAAATCCGGTTTATTTTCAGCTTGAAAAACCATCAGTATCTGAAGAGAACACTGAGGATGGAAAAGTTCCGGAAAATCCGGTTTACTTTCAGCTTGAAAACACATCAGGGCTTCAATTTGAAAACGGGTTTGATAAAGAATCTGTTGAAGAAAATCAAAATAACCATCTTAACCATGGATCACTATATTTTCAGTTTGGAAAAGATAAAACTGAAGGAAGAGAGACGAGTTTAAAGGGTAAAGATCAAGCATATGACAAATTGGAACGGAATGAACAATTTGACAAGGTACGGAAGAAGGAAGACGACGGAGCATACCAACATATTCAAGCAGCCCCTGCAGGAGGCGATGAGGATTATCAGAGTTTGAGTTGCACACAAGTGTTTAAATTGTGAAATGAAGTAAAGGATTTATATCCAAATTATAAGGTGGTTTATCAAAAGACTCACATTTGAATTGAAACACATGAACTACCAAATGAACTATGTACTACAAAATCCATCAAAAGCTGTGTGAGAATTGATGTGAGAAACTGTTTTTAATGGTAAAATGGCACAAAGGATATTATCTATAATGTAAATTTAAATTATAAAATGAGCTTCAAAATAAGCTGTAACAAAAAAAAAACAGCTCTCGGGTCAGCGCGGTAGGCCTATGGTGGAACCCCCGGGGTGGAACAAAGCACCTCTTTCTCCAAATCGCATAATTTTCACACTTCATTTCACCATTTTTCCCGCCCCTCATGGTCCTTTTGCAAAAAAGGATAATTCTGTTTTTTCCTCAAGCAATACTATAAGATTTTGGTCAAAAATATTTTATAGTAAAAGCAGCATAAAATGAAGGAATGACTATCTGAAGCCATTTTCAAGTGTATTTTGTCAAAAAATTGTTTTGCCACCGAAAAATGGATAAAATGCACATGCATGCTTTCCTATACAAATACATGGGGAATTAAATTCGGGATCCCGGATTTAATTCAACAAAAGGCCATAACTATAAAAATAAGCATATTTAAGTCAAATCATTTAATGGGTATTAATATCTGCTCAAAACAAACCCAATAAGCTAAACAAATTAAAAGTCATGGGTGACAGGGGGCGCTTCATTTTTAACACTTTATAGTATTGCTTTATGGTAATGGTCTACCATAGAACTATAGTATACATTTTAGGCTATAAATATCAAAATATAGGTTTTGGTGTTTTTAGCTTGCTTTACCTTGGATATATAACCAAGGTACAATTACCACAACTATGTTGAAAATAGATGGCTAAAATTAAAACAAAACAAGACAAAAAACAAAATATGAATGTCATCATATTTGCATTAATAATGGCGGCCATTTTGGGTGATTTTTGGAAAAGTCGGTTGAAATTTATCCAGGTGAAGTAGGAATGTAAGTCCCTCGTTCTTATTGTCCGCGTTGTACGGTAAAGTATAGACTAACGACTATCACGCAACATTAGGTTCACGCTTTATTCCGTTACGGTCTATGGAAGGCGGACTACCATTTCAGGGGAAATAAGATTACTTTCACACCGGGGTAGTTTCTCAACAACGAAAGCACCTATGAGGCTAAAATTTGGCATGGCAATAGGCTATATAGATCAACACAAGATAACATAGCCTTTTTTTTTCAATTTTTTCCTCCATATTAAAAATCTGATCAATTTGTTCCCAAAAATGTGCAAAATATTCTAAAAAACCACCCTTTTTTCATGTTTTTCACTTACATTATCAAAATTTTGGCACAAAATTGAAAAAAGGGCTATATTATCTGTTAGTATATATGCTTAGGTACATTTCTGGTCAAAAAGAAACACGATTTATTTTTTCACGTGGACAGGAGATCCCTGGGATAAAAATCATCAAAAAATCTAAGATGGCCGCCATTATAATGCAAATGACCTTAATGTTTTTTTCTTGTTGCAGTCTTCTAGTTTGATCATAAGTCACTACAAATCCAAATAATGGAGTCTCTGGGACCAAAAATAAAAAAAAAAAAAATTATGGTAGACCATTACCTTAAAGGAGCATGGTCCAATTGCCGTAACTTTTGTCAAACTTTTTGAGATTTTGGTACCAAAATGTTGCTCATATTTTTCTCATAACCCATGTGAAATTTCACGGCTGATTTATGTTTTGTCTCACAATTTACTTTTTCATATGTCAGTGAAAAGTAAATTGTGAGAAATCGGACCAAGCTCCTTTAAAACCGCCTGCGAGAACTGGTAGGAGTGCCTTCGTGAAAACATGCACAGTTATTGTAGCAGCGGGTTACACTTTAGCAAGAAAGGTGCCTAAAACCATGGAAAAAAGAGATTCCATGCTAAAACCAACAACACCTATTGTCACCCATAGTTTTACGTCACGACAAAATGTTTCGTAGCGAAACTATTGTTTGGAGCGTATCAGTCTATCGGTAGGTGGCAATATTTCGCCTTCTTTTCTCCGATGTATATTCATAACATTTTTGCAGTATCGCTATCTGGGCGGTGGGTATGAATATTCATAAGGTGGAGTACAAGATCTTAAAATCGAATTTAATCTCTGAAAGAAGTTTTTACGCAGAGCAGATACAAAAAAGGCTGAAAAACATTTTACAATTTTAAAAAGTGTGAATTTTTAAACTGTATGTCCAATACCGAGACATTTATCGGAGTGTTTATTTTGAACAAGAGCGATGAAATTGGGTCTCAAAATTTAAGCTATACTTAATACCAGTATTATATATTTTAACTGTACCACTGAAAACAAAGATTGAACCTTTATGTGTAGTTCAGCCGAAAATCAAGTTGTTTACTTGGATGTTACTATTGTTCTAAATGGCTTAAATAAGGATCAAATTGACACATGAGGTTGTATTTTTTTAAATCCTGACCAGCCTTCAGTGTACCCAAAAATCAGCGGACAAATTATCCTTCCGTTACCGTCCTTCCGTGACCATGATCCCTTCGCATTTCGTATTGTTAAAACATAACCGTAGGGAATATTTTGATGTGGAATGTGGCAAACTATAATTGCAGAAACACTAAGCAATGCATTCAGTAACTTTGAAATAAAATTTCTTCATAACTTTCACAAAAATTTTCAAAAATGTACTCAAGGTGAAAAACCATGTCCGATTTGCTGTCCTTCCGTGACCGACCTCATTAATATGCATATTTTGCGACAGAGGAATTTTTATGAAAAAATTCCTGTTGAATATGAATGCTTTTAGGTATACTCAACTAAATATGGAACTAGTTTTATTTTATCCAATTCAATTTTGGCAATGTATGTGTTTGAAATACAGAAATATTCTGTGATTGTCATTCCGTTACCGTGAAAATGCCCGTAGGTTAACGCGGAAAGCCTGTTTTGCCTTCTTTGACTAGCTGTCTGAACTGTTGTGGGTATGTACGCAATTGAAGTCGCCTGTAGCAAATGCCCGGGAGCATATGATGATGTTGAAATCGTACCTTTGTCCGATATGCAGCAAACACTTCGCGAGCTTAAGTCGCCAGAAACAGCACACTCTATACGCCCATTTGAACTACAGCTATAATCTGGTATGCAGTCGTGGAGCACAACATCAGCACAACATACTACGTAGTTGTGAATTTGGATTCGATGGATTTGCATCCATTAAAGAGAAACGTTACCAATGTGAATATTGCCTGAAAAAATTCACTTGGAAAGGAAATCTAAAGCAACACATCAGGATACACACTAAAGAGAAACCTTATCAATGTGAATTTTGCCAAAAAAAAATTCACATGGAAAGGACAGCTAAAAGAACACATCAGGAGACCCACTAAAGAGAAACCTTACCAATGTCAATTTTGCCAGAAAGGATTCACGTTGAAAGCATATCTAAAAGAACACATCAGAATACACACTAAAGAGAAACCTTATCAATGTGAATACTGCCAGAAAAGATTCACACAAAAAGGAGCTCTAACAGAACACATTATGACCTATGTGGTAGGCTACTATTTGCAACATCTTACGCCATTTCCGGGTGGAATGTATATATACTAAGGTTTCTGTCGACATGCCTTATGTCGACATAAATGTCGACATAAAGTATATCTCGACATGTCGACATGAAATCTCATTTGTTGACAAAACTGGGCAAGTAAAATTTTATAAAAACTTGAATCGTCAATTTATGACTGTTTATTAGCAGTTGAGCTTAAGGGTACGTGGAATCCACATGCTCAGGAAAATGTGAATCCTAACTTTTTTTCAATCATGAAAAGATAAATAGTTTCCACTGCCTTTGCGGGGACTCGAACCATGGATTATGGCGGGGGTTAGTCATGCATTACGAAGCGAGAGATCTACCGCTGAGCTATCAAGGCAGCGTTGAGGTGGTGAACTAAAATCTAGAAAATAAACATTAGAATGCCGTATTTTTCTTTTGTTTACATAAAAATTGCAATTTTTGCCTCATTGGAATGCTCAATTTGTAAGTAAATTATGCGAATGCGTATATCAGACAAAATGTAGATAATGTAGATACTAAAATCAGGCTATTCACAGCTCAAACAGGGCGAACTCAGAGTCATAATTCACGCCCGGTTTTTCGGGCAAAACAACGCGGGTTTGTTACATTATCATTCAAAATCAACACAACACATTTATAAAATATTATTTGTAATTCAATAAAAAGTACCAAGCCTACAATCTGTCAACATTTGAAAACAGGCGAATCGTTCGAACATCATAACATTTTAAGGTTTCGGCGAAAAAGGTGTAAATTTTTCGAAGTAGTTTATTGACGTAATTTTGACCTTGATAATGGACGTGAAATCACTACTAAAGTCTCATGTACAAACGAGAGACTCTATTACATATGTACGCCAAAAATTGTATTATTCTGATATGTGTAGGTAGGTAAAAAGTTGCAGTAAAGATGCCGTTGGCAAAAATGGCACCCATTTAGGGACTGTAGCCTTAAAGTGTTGCATGAATAATTTAATGAATAGTTACATTCAAAACCGTTTTAAAACTTAATACGATAGTTTACAACAAAAAAGTTACCAAATAACAACTTTATATCATCTATATTGTCGTACGCAGAAAGAACTAGTAGGCCTACATTACTTTATTTAAGTATAAGTCTACGTCTAAAATGGTTCATTAAGGTTTACCCCACAAGTTTCCATTTTCTCGGAAACACCAACTCTTTGATATCAACTTTATGTCGACGTAATGTCGACGATGACAACAAATTATGCGACATGTCGACATGACAAAACAGTCTCGACAGAAACCTTACCTTAATATATACTCTCAGCAATTACGATTTAGAGTCCAATTTTGAGGTGCTCTGATGGGCATTAGTACCACTTTTTTGTTCGAGCGGGCCCCGGGGTTTAACAGCGACTGCGAATTCTTGACAATATCCTAAGTTAAAAGATGAAATCAGAGGTCTGATCAGACACGTGCATTAGTCATTTCCTTTCCAGTATACACTAGACATTTAAAGTATTTCCGCACAAACACTTTATTGAGCCATATCTAACAAGGCGTTTATAAGAAACTATCTGGAAACGTATGTTGCTTTTGATCAGATCTGATAGGTGTAAAATTGAGCACCGAATGAGA
>JXSR01S040291.1:75428-88760 GCA_000969725.1 Ophiothrix spiculata | reverse complement strand
TTTTCAAATTCGGAAACCAAAGTAATGTTACAAAATTTGATTTACATTTGGGCCCCCGAATCACACATTTTTATTCCAAATGGTGACAAATCGCGTATTATGAGGTGCAGACTATCAAATCTGAATTGTTAACAGCTTCAACATTTTGGCTATGTCATTACATATACATTTACCAGGACTTAAAATTCAATCAAATCATAGGTATCTCTATGCTGTTTTATATTGATATCATTATTAAAATAGAAATGAAAATTAAATATTCGATATAGTCACTTTACCGATGTTGCATAATAATGACATGGGCTTGTGTGTGCTTAAGAGAACTCTACAGTAAGTTGGGATCTTGATAGGAGTTTGGAACAGGGTCCTCCTGGTTATACACTACTAAATAACTATGTAGGAGGAACCAAGCCATGGCCAAAACGGGAACTATTTGCTCACGGGGAATCCAGAGAACCTACTCTAAAAAGCTTAAAATTGAGCTATGATGTGTAATAAAATATGAAGATTTCATATTGCATCGTTAGAAATTTGATTTGGAAAATAGTCACAAATTACTCCGCCAGAGTGATTGGCCGAAAATTGGCCTGATCCCAGTTTTTTGCCAATTCATACTTGGGAAAGCAGGGCGGTAATGACATTACTACGTTCAGCGTTTCTAAAAGTGAAAATTTTACAGGTAATACTATGCTGAAATTTTGACTATTTGTAGAATATATGTTGTACTTCCACCCGATAATGCCCGTTTATTCATGTAAGAATTCAAAATTTGTGAAAAACAGCCTCAAAAATGACCATTTTGTCATATATAGAAAGTATAGGAAAGGCATTTAGTAGTGTTTAACCTCATGAGTGAGATGGGTTGTAGGTGTCGGGACCTTCATAACGCAATAGGACAAGCCTTAAAACTGTAAAAATAGTATCATAATATGTTAAGCTTTTTCTTAAACGGGCGCCGGGCGATTTTTGCCTCATGGTTCCCGACTTCTTGCGCTAGATAGGACAGAAAAAATGAGACCCGGACGACGATATTTTCCATACTGCAGCACCCGGGTCTTGCCGTATTATTGTTTGTATATAGTCAAAATTTGTGGAAAAAAAAATAAAATAAAGGACATTTTTGCAAAACATACATATTTATCCGAAGAAAATCAAACAAGTCTTTTTTATTGATAAATTCTTGATTTCCAAATCAAAATCGGCATTAAAATATTTCCCAATACTGGTTTTCTGGAAATTGTAAAGTCCCCGAGACACTTTTTTAAATTTCTGGCGTTTCGGATACAAGAAAAAGCTTGCATATTACGTAGATTTAGGAACAAGAGTTCTCTTGATTGATGATTGAGTCGGGATAAAGGTAACATAGTCCCGAGTAAGATGAGATGGAATAAGGATTAAACTAAATTACATCATGATATATACAAATATTGATGGCTCTCAATAATAAGTGAGATTGGATTTAAGAACCTGGTTTATCTCGTCATGAGTAAGATTAGCTCCATGTCTTGGTGGTCACAGTCTATAAGCTATTTGTCTTTTACTGGCAATAACTGTTATATTTGGAACATTCAAGTGCCAAAATGTTAATGCCTATTTTATTACTATCATGATAACCAATATATTTGCATTCCATGTACATACATATTCTATCGGTTGATCATGTTGATAAAATAAAAATTCGTGCAGGAACTGATGAAAAATCATAAGTAATCTAATAATAATAATAATAATAATAATTAAGCGTTCTTATAACGCGCAAAAATCATCCAAAAGGATCTCAAAGCGCGTGAGAAAAAAAAACCGACGAAAAAATTAAGAATCGGGAAACGCCTGACGGAAGAGATGGGTTTTTAACTCGGATTTAAATTTACAAGATTTGCTGTTATATTTTTGCCTTAAAGCAATACTATAAAGTGTTAAAATTGAAGCGCCCCCTGTCACCGATTTTTTTAGCTTATTGGGTTTGGTTTTGGTAGATATTAATACCCTCCAAATGATTTGGCTTAAATATGCTTACTTTTTCTGTTTACCATTTGTTGAATTAAATTCGGGATCTGTCTGTGGCAAAACAAGTTTTTAACAAAATACACTCGAAAACGCTTTTAAATAGTCACATTCCTTCATTTTAGGCAGTTTTTACTCAAAACCATTTCTAATCAAATCTTATAGTATTGCTTTAAACTATATTACCGTATGGAGAAGTGTATAATTTATTTTTACTGTTAAAATATTTTGCCGCTTAAAATATAAGGCCAACAAACATGTTTAAGCACAACATTGATTAAAAGCTCTTGCTAGTTTAATGCACAGAAATGGCGTGATCAAACGAGGAGGACACCGTGATTAGAAACCCTAAGTCTAGTCGTCTTGTTTCCTTGTATAAAGTTAGTGGTCCCATGCCCGTGGGAAGCGTGTATGGATCAAGTAAGCCCATATCGGGGAAAGCTAGAGAAGTTATGAGCCCTGTTTCAATAATTTCCAAAATCTGCTCGCTTGCATTTTTTATGTTATGCTTTGCAGATACAAACTTGATTTTATGTTTGAAAAAAGTAAAACGTCAAGCAAGAGTTTAAGATCATACAATTCACATACTTGATACTGATCATTTACACACAATTTAGACGCTGCTTGGCTACTGCTCTTGTACGGCCAGATCATGCCTTTCGAGTAGATGGGCCTACCGTGCCGATATACATTTTGAAGTTCGAATGCATTAGATGCTGGTGCTCGGCAAGAGAATGTGAAGTTGAGCCGAAAACTTCCAAACATTTTGCAATCATTGAACACTGGTTTGATGGACTCCGTCAAACAATTAGGGCAATGAAGAGGGTCCACTCCAAACAGCTGCGTGAATCTCCTTTGAGATCAGGACTAGTTGTTATGAGATTGTGTTCCGTTGGTTCGACCTGCGGCGCACCCTTTACAGGTAGTAACATCAATTAGAATGATGAACATTAAACATGTTTGTTGGCATTATATGGAGGCCGATAGTATCAACTATATTTCGAATAGGATTATAGGAAACGGCTTAAAACAAAGGATTTCTAACCTGAAAGATGATATTCAAATACTCGTACAATATAATTTCAACAAACTTAAATAAAGACTTTATACTGTATTTATAAGCATTAAAAATGTATACAGACTTTGTAAAATAAGTTTCAATTTTCAGAAGCACTTCGAATTTCAAAAGAACTCCGATCAAAATATGATACAAATTCAAAATACAAAATGATTAAAACTAAAACGTTGGGGTATTCAAACTTTATGAAGTCTTAAATTCCATAACAACTAAAATTTTCAAAAACAATTTCGTAGATAGAAAATGATTTCAATTCAACACGCTCTTTAAATCTGAAAAGGGATTCGTAACCAAAGAGGGCATTGATGCTTCAATTGGTGATCCCTTAGCTAGCTATTATTTGTAACACGTCTACACACAGTGTGGAGGGGTTGTTGATTTTGGTCAGTTTCTTTTGCATTGTCCTGCAACAGAAAACGTCGAGGGGGGATGGTGGCAACAACTCGGGTTAATTGGATCTTGTTTAGCATGTATACCATTTGTCAGTAAGAACCCAGAATACAGATGACGAACTTATTTAACCCTATATAGGTGTTAGGTCTTCCCGGGATTCCCCTTTCAAGCATGAATCAATTACTTCCTCGCCACAGTTTCCGTTGGGTCTTGCATAGGCCTACATTGAGATATAACCAGTATTAGAACCATGACTTTCAAGCATGACATGTGTAATTTCAATATCAGTGTTTCTGCTAAAGATTTTGAGCTTGCGTCAATTTGATCAATTTTGAAGAGATGCTTATGACAAAATCCCAACTGAAAATCGGCTAAATAGAGCAAGAAGAAGCATCTTTCTGAATCATTTTGGAAACCTGTTGCGCCATTATTGTATAGGCTCCTACGCCAAATTTTGGCGCGCCATATGGCCTTAGCAGGAACCCGGGGCATGAACACTGACAATTTGTAATAAGGCTCTTAGGCCAAAAAAAGCTTCCTTAGGCCCAAAACCCTAAGCGCTACGCGGGTTTTTTTTTTTTGTCAAAAAGGCTGCGGACGCGGAAATCTTTTTTTATTACGTTTTTAGGTCACTAATTTTTTTTCGACACTTCGTGGCCGAATTCCTCTCCCCTTTTTTTTTGTCTCTCGATGTAAGAAATAAAATTAAAAAGCAAAGAATCTCCTGAAAATCCGCGCCACTGTAAAGGAGATAAATTAAAAAGCAAAGGTTTTTAAAAAATCAGGCCTTACCACATTGAGTCTGTCTTGGATGTCTGCGCCCATAGATCTGAAGTTGGAGACGTGAATATCAGGGCACATGTAATGACGCGCTGTTGTTGTGTTAGTTAACGGCGGAATATTTGGATTACTTATCTGAAATGCAAAACAGATAGAATAATTAAATTTAAGATGTAACAGGCTAGTTGAAAAGTGCGCCAACGTCATGGTTATGGCCAAAATATATCTGCATGTATAATTAAGCACTTCAGGTCAAAGACTATCCAACTGAAATTCATAATATTTAAAAATCTTTTTGAATTTTTGAAATCTGACTTTCCGTTGGGGAGATATTTTTATGCAGTTTGATAGTGCTACTATATATTGGAGAACATATAGTTAGTTCCAGGGAGTTAGTTAGTCAGGGAGAGCACCGCGAAACATCTGACTAAGAAACACCAGTCAAATATGTTAGTCAGTCATGTCTGGCTAAGGAACACAAGTCAATTTTGATTGTCTTAGGAGACTGACTAGCATATTTGACGAATCTCTTATAGTCAGATGTTTCGCGGTAGCCTCGCGGTGCTCTCCCTGACTAACTTGTGTTTTGTGTGATGTCAAAGGTCAACTCTTTTATTTTCTTTATATTGGCAGGGCACCGAGATATTTCAGTCTTAACAAACATTTTTGATCATATCTTTAAAAGTTTTTATTGTACAAGCTTTAAACTTTCAGAGTATGTTTATGTAATTTTGATTTATTTTAACAATGTGTTCGGACAGTAAAATAAGGTTAGGCAAACGTTTAAATTCTGAACGTTTATATATACCGTGCAACACCATGTGAGGAGGGTGTGGTTATTAGGCTATATGCAAGGTTCAAATTACTGGACGGGATTCGGATGTGTGGTTATGGGATCCCTGTTCCAATCTGGGTGAAAAAATCACCCTTTTTATTTTCAATTTTGTTTTGTGTATGATTCCAAGGGAATAGTCAAGCTAGAAATTGGAAAATATAAAGGGTTTTTACATACTCATCGCTTTTCTAGGCCTATTGCACCAAAATGATCAAATTAGTGCCATTGACACGGGCATTGACACTAATCAACAGACATACTTTTTTGGATTTGGTTTTTTTTGGGTTCGTTGACTGATGCTTGGTCGGTGGGTGGTCGTTCGTACATCTCCCTCGCGTGCTTGCATGTATTAATTCAGATGTGTTTGATTTAAATAGACAGATTATTTTTTTTGTGTATTAGAGTTACAAGAAATTACAATTTGAAACTTCTTGAAAGCAGAAATTTGCCTTTTGTTGACGTTAGCGAGGTAGACGCTGTGATAATCATCAACATTCAACATGGTCAAGTAGAGAGGTTAAGCACATATTAATTTTCGTATATATGTTCGGGTATATATGATTTGTAGATCTAAATTCTTATAATCATGCAGTACTTGGATTCAGGGTTTAGTGTTAACTGCCTGCCAATATACCAGTTGAACTAGTCCTGATATCTGGGTTATTGCTCGATCACATCCCTTTCAGTTGTATTACAGGAAATTATTCAAAAAGGACAACCCTAGTCTATTTTTTCGGCTCGAGTCTCATTGCATGTATAGGCATATACGAGTTCTTTTTATTAACAGTAACTGGACTGAATGATGATATTAGCGCTTATACTTCATCATCAGGTTTACTATGACTGTAATGATTGATGCTTACCTTTAAAAAAGTAAAAATTGTCCAATTTTGGCTGAATTCGATAGACCGACTTCGAGTTAAGAATGCAACCAGCTTAGTTAGCAAGAGATGGTTGCTTTCGAACGGAAGTGAAAATATTAAAAATAGCCTAGATATATCGTTAAAATATTGGAATATTTACCAGGCATGAGAATTTTCAGTTTTTAAAAGGAATTCAGTTTTTTGGTTGCTAAAATTTACGTGTTTTTATTTATTTTCAGCCTATTTTGGAGCGTTTTTGTCTAATTTTGCGCACTTTTTCAGTTTTTCTCACCACTTTCAGGTTTTTTTATGAAAGGCCATTCTCATGCCTGATTTGCGATGAACCAGATTTTGAAAAGTTTTATGTAGATTGAAAAAAAGGTAATAATAAGGGCAGCAACAACAACATAAAAACCTTGTTCGGTTTTTTTCTTGCCCTAAATCGTGCCGTATCTATAAATAATACAATGTTTTGGAATATCAACTAATTACACATTTTGTTCACTATACATATTGTAATCCTCTTTTGACAATGATACTCAGGCTGTATTCTTAGCCTTCTCTGAAATAGTAAACCCTGAAGTGATAATTTTATGATTTGAGTAACATAAACTTAACAAACTTGAACAAACAGTACACATTTCAGATAAATCGGTTCTATCTTTTTCTAATTTCATCAAAATGCTCAAGACAATTTTTGAATGTAAAATTAGTTTGTCTGTATAGAACTGATAACCACGCACAATATAATTTAAATGATATCATACGACCTATAGGCCTACTTAAAAGCAGAAGCTTACATACTGACACAAAATCACCCTATTTGGAAACTATTAAATTAGCTACTTTATTCGTCAGTGTCTTCAAAGGAAGCAATTTATTGACCACAACCGAGTATTTCGCAATCATTGTTTAGGTTGTCTCAAGTTCATTTGAATTTTATTGTGTTTATATTATATGTTATCAACGCTTTAATTTTTTGAAAATATATTTTGCCAAGATTTATCCGGAATACGCCCTTCCGATGCGAAAGTTAATGTTAGTTTAGCACCTTTTATTTCAGTGAAACATCTTTATGCCTGATTGGGTAATTTGGGTTTATGCTTTCCAAAATTACAAATATACATATTTCTTTTCTTTTTTGAAACAACACACCCGACAAAAATAAACAATTATAATGAAAAATCATTATTGATTAGAAATTTATCTTGAAATAACCAGTGGCCGATTTCACTAAAATGTAAATAGCATCGTTTACACTTCGCAACCATGCAGTAGGTATGAAGGAACTGGATTATAAGACGTATTACCATGATTACAAGAACCCTTAGTAAGCGTACGATGCATCGCTATATAGATTTTATGACATAATAAATATTGAGACACTAAAAATTATTTTGTTGTCTTACTGAAATAAATACTTATAAAATAGCATCAAACATGCTGTAATAAATATTGTTAGAGTAAAGGATATAATAAACCAGTCTGGGTGGACAGGTTAAATTAAAGGTTATAACAAGACTACCGCATAGCCTGGCTATATCGCAAACATTATTCATTCAAGAATATTTCCGAATAGCTGTATATAAAAGACTCCAGGGCTCTATTTCATATTTGGAATATTTTTATATAAAACATTTCTGAAGTTACTTTGGAACCAGAACATTTTCAATATGCTCAAATTCATAGCGATATTTTGTTCTGACTTAAAACTAATTTATTTGAACGATTTAAATATTTCTATATCTTGACATAATTATACAGATGAACTTCAGGTTATTGACCAATGACCTATAGTCTAATTAAGATCAGATATAAAGTTACGAAAAAATAATAAAAAAAGAATGATGAGAATTCTTCTGTTTTTGAAAAAAAAAGATGTCCGTAACTGGTCCACAATAATTATAATTCATATTAGCCCATATATTTGCTCTATGAAAAACGACTCACTGTTCCCCTAGAATAAACTAGTCTTTTTTAGTTTTAGGAACAAATATAAGAACTCGGGTCTCAAATATTTTAGGAGAAACATAACTTACATATCCATAGAACAGATGATATTGACTCTCCATAAGAATAACGAGCTGATGTTGTAAATCGTCCACGATGATATTTCGGTCTGTTGCCGATCTTGTAACAATTGGTGTACTTGTGCTGCTTTTAATTATTCCTGATGCGATGACGATGAAAAAAGTAGCTGAAAGAAAATCAAACATCATTTGAATTAAACGTCCTCTTCGGTGGCTGGGTGTTTTAAACACGTCCGACAGATTTAACAAATAGTTTAAGTTCGTTGGTTTTTCCAAAAACATTCCCCTTGGAAAATACCCTCCACGTGCGAATCCGATTTCGCAAGACAAAGTAGATGAACTCATAATTAAGTCATGGTTAGTAACCACTTACTGTACTTTCATTGGCAATTCAGCTGGTATTACAGTAACAACGTTTGGTCCCAGTGCACTTTTAGGTCTTGCGCTTACACCACTTTCAGTCACTAAAATTTCAATGTGCTCTTCTTCCCTTTTGATAAGACTTGTGAATTACATGATTTTATTAAGTTTTTAAGCTAAAATTAGTCAATTTGTGAAAAATATTGTGCGTTTTCTTGCGAATTTTAAGATTTCATAACAATTAATTGAATTTTGCGATTTTTTCTGTGTGCCAGGCGCGCATTTCGTATTTTTTTCTAGACCAATTTCGCTTGAAAAAATGTTTTCCCCTTAGTTGTTTCATTTGTTTATAGTTTAGCCTTCATGAATTGTCAATCCTAGTCTGGCGCAGTCAACGAATATAGAAATACCTCGAAAATTGCTGATTTAATTGGATCTTGTTTCGTCTATTTGGCCAATTTTGTAAATGAGTATAGTATACCGCACTTCTGAAAATTTTCACCATATTGGGATTTATTTTGTTTATTTTGTTTTCTGTGTTGTAAACAAATTTTGAGGTCTTGCTTCTTATATTAAAATCAATTAAGAGTGAATGAACACTGATAATCCCGAAAAAAAGGGGTGTTGCCCCGGTTACTTACAAATGGTATATACGGACTGCTCAAAGGTTTTGGTTGCACTTTCGTAGTAACTTTTGGTTTCGTCACAGACCCATTACAAACAATTTGCAAAATTGTTGTATTTTGAAAAAGAAAAAGCACTCAATTTGCCCTAAATTAGGTGCTTTTTCTAGAAAAATGTTATAGAGGCGGGTCGCAAAATCACGCTTTTCTAAAGTATAGAGATGGTCAAAATTCTGAAGTCTTCTTTGAGCATCCCGTACAAATATGTTCTAAGACCCCCCCCCCCCGGGCTGATAGTCGCTTTTATCGTCTTCATGTCTGTATTGCGGGATATGTTGCAAGACCCAGTATCCGAAAGCAAGTGTCATCATCGTGTCATGGCCAGAAATAGTTTCCCTTCTTAATTTGCTGAGTAGAGATTCATAATTTCATATGCATTTATTACTAAGTCTATGTTTATTTTAATAGAATATTAAGGGGAGGTTATTAAAAATTGTGTTCGGTTGACCCAGGTGCTGCCCAACTAGCTCCCTACGGGGATCAAGTCTGACAGAGATGAAAATAGAGCTTAACGGACCTATATCTACACAAAGTTGGCCCAACATTGTTTCAAATTATACCCAATATAGTGCAAAATTTAACCCAACCTGCCAACCATGTTCCTTTTTGAACCAACTTTTTTAGAGTGTATATAGCGAAGTCGGTATTATTTTCTTATTCATAATTTAGCTCTTGCATAAGCTATTATAGGCCTACATTGGAAGTTGTCATTCTGACGGCCTAGCCAACTCAACTCAAATAGGCACGTGCACATGTCAAGTGAGTTACAAAAAATAAACAAAAGAAAATAATAATTAAAAAATGCTAAATTAAAAAGAAAAATCTGATGAAATTATTTAGACTTACCACATTGTAAAAGAATAGATTCCATATTCGGTGGAACTGAATAAATTATTGCAAATAAAGTGTTGAATACAGAAAAAATAAGTATGTTCCTTGTGACACCTGACATGCAGTTCTGTTGATATATTATACCAGCTCACCTTTTAAATATTGTCCTGGTTGATATATTTCCTAATTCCACTTCCGGTAGCAGATAACAAGTCTGGTCTAGCTATAATGAGAAAGCTATATGAGAAAGAATAGACCATACGAATTATTGAAATCGATTTTTAAAAGGCTAAAATTCCATGAATTTATCCGAAAACATTATGGAATAATTTAATGACGTTCGAAAATATTTTACGAAATGAAATTCAAATTGACATCATACAATTATTGTATTTCTCAGAATTGGATTTTAACCGGATTTTAGATTCTAGGTTGTATATATAGTAGCTTTGTGACCGAAGGTAATCTTACATTCCCGCTTAAGTTGCCCGGCGGCACCTTAGCAAAATTGAAACTTACAAGTTACAGTCTTGAAGATTATTGTTAATGTTATACGTTGCTGATAAAGAACACCATCGTTGAAATTATTTCTTCTTTCTTACCGTGCCTCGTAATGACGCACGACTTTTAGTGTAAAATTTTCATGAAAATAAAGGTAAAATTTACCAATTTTACCTTTACCAGATACACAAACTTGCAATGATTTTTTTACTCGGTGCTGCAGACAATGTTTGGATTGGCGAATCTTATTTTCTCTTTTTCGGACTAGCAAAATTTCGGACTTTCGGTCTGTAATCTCTATGTGATGACTCACAACGAAAGTGGGGACTTTGCAGATGATATCAATTTTGATTTTATCATTTCATCTGTTACAGCATTTTCTAAGCTTTAAAATGACATCTTACTTGTTGAAATTGATCAAGGCGATCAAATTTTACAACAGAAAATCTACTGGAAATTCTTATTATTTTCTTTATTTTTTTCCTGCCTATTTTCACAAATTTCTCGAAAAGTGTTCTTTCGCCCCTTTTCGGGGTGAGTCATCAAAAATAGTCAGCTGAACCCTTGTCACGTTCGGCAGATATGTTCTTGACAATCCGTTGACCCTATATATGAATGTACAGGTTCGCCCTTATTAATCCTTGACCTGCCATAGAGACCTGTGTACACTTATACTCCGCCAGAGAATTTGATTGGTTGGGTTGAGTTACCAATACACAGGACTTCAAAACCTTACAAGGTGGAAAATTGTAAACCCTGGCAAACTCTTGGTACAGCCATTTTTTCAAAATTTGGCCGCCAAACTAGCATATATTTTGTAAAATGTGTCTCATTTGCTTAAAATGGCCCATTGTCCTTGAGAAATGTGTACAAAAATAGGCTTTTTATCACTTCAACCTGTTGCCGTTTTGATGTGATAGGATATACAGGCACTTAGAAACTCTTTTTAGAATGGCTATTGCGCGAATTGGTGAAATACAACAACTTAAACTGTTGTCCGTACACAGGAATTAGCTCAAATCGACAATTTTGACTCAATTTTTGATCAAACAACGGCTCATTTTACTTACACTGTATATTTCCAGATCATTTAGAAAGTTATTTTCAACTCATATGGATATGTAAAAGCAGCAACAAAGTCAAGTCTTTCCATTCGTTGAATGGTTTTTGCGCGAATTTAAGATTTGTATACACTTACCCATTTCTGGACTTTTCCACCATACATTTGTATAGCAAGTGCTGTGTGCAGTGATGCAGTAAAAACTATTCAGCGATTAAATAGTGAGAAAAAATACGTTTTCCATAAATCATTTATAACATTCAGAAATGACTTCACAAGCTATACAGATAAAAATAAGGTCATACATATGTTTCAAATTCAAAACAGTATATTTTCATGAAATGAAAATCAAGAAAAACAAGTGTTTATAATGTCTACCATGAATAATCAATAGAAAGAAACAATTTGGGTAACTAAAAGATCAGTTGTTCACAAATAGTGAAATATACATATTTCAAGTTCAAAATGGCACCCATAGTAGGTCCTAAATGGCCGCCAAAACACACTTATGTCAATCAAAATAGATTAAAAGCCATTAAAACATCACTAAAAACATGCAAAAATTCAAAGTAACCAGTAGAAAATAACATTAAGGATTAGAACATATCCAAATTTCTCTAAAGAGTGTTCTTAAAATCTGTCAAATCCAATATGGCGCACATAATGAGGTAAAAAATGGCCACCAAAATACATATTTAAAACATGAAAATAAACTAGAGTTGCATAAACACTGATAAAACAGTACTGAAGCATGGACAATTCAAAATAGCCAATGGAAAAAGGCTTTCAGGATTAGAACAGATCTTAATTTCTCCAATGGGTGATCATATCATCTTTCAAATCCAATATGGCGCCCATAATGAAGTCCAAAATGGCCATCAATGATCAAAGCATACTTTTGCCTCTCAAAATAAATCGAAGCCATAAAAACAACATTGAAAAAAAATACAATAATTAGTTCAGTTGTAATTGACTTTAACGATTAGATTAGATCCATATTTCTCTAATGGAAAGATTTTGAGGATTTGAACAGATCTAAAGTTCTCTAGAGGGCATCCCTAACACCTGTCAAATCCAATATGACGCACACAATGAAGTCCAAAATGGCCATCAAAATCCATATTTAAAACCCCACAATAGATTAGAGTTACATAAAACAGTATAAAAACATGAACTATTCAAAATAATCAATGGAAACAGGCTTTCAGGTCTAGAACAGATCCTAATTTCGCCAAAGGGTGATCATATCATCTTTCAAATCCAATATGGCGCCCATAATGAGTTCCAAAATGGCTGCAAATACCATTATTAAAAACCTGAAATATTCAAAATATGATTAATGGAAAATGGTTTTGAGTGTTACAACACATGTATACACTTCGCTCAAAAGTGTGTCATTAACATTGAAATCACATCACTCATAATAAGGTCCTAAACACCCGCAGAAATCCATTTGGTGGCTTAGATTAAAAGAGCTAAGTCCGATTGGCCCAACTTTTTTTCTAACTTTTTGAGATTTTGGTACCAAAATAGATATATATGAAAAAAATGTGTCTAATTATGGTAGCCATAATTAATTCTATGCAGTAACGTATAGGAAGCTCTGAAATACAAAATTACCAACAAAATCAAAGCCATTTCACCGAATAAGCTGAAATTTGAAATTAAGACCGCATGAATGACCATGAAAACTAACTTTTGAAACATCGGACCAAGCTCCTTTAAAGTAGCATTAAAATGGCATTTAGAACATGAAGTAGTCACAAAAATAGATGAAAAAAAAAACTGAGAGGGTAACTCAAGGGCATTTTCCCATTGATTATATTTAATATTTCAGGTCTTTAATACTGTTTTAATGCCACTCTTAAGGTAACTATGGACCTACTTTGGGTGCCATTTTGACCTTGAAATATG
>JXSR01S040289.1:0-14208 GCA_000969725.1 Ophiothrix spiculata | reverse complement strand
GTGAGAAATTGGAATTGCTTAAACCCCATCTGTGGATTACTGTTACGAAATAATATTGTATTAAACCCCATCTGTGTATCACTCGTCTATATAATACGATACCATATAAAATATAGATTTTATATGGTTCCTGATAATTTTTTATATACAGGCAAATTAATTCCATAGAGAAATTTAATTTAGTAAATGAAAAAAAGATTGCTGATTTCACGGATGAAACGGTATATTTTGAACGATTTTTAGACACTTCTTTAGTCAAAATCAAGCATAATTTTATTAAAATGCCAAATTCTAATTCATTCTTAAACATCATTCGACACTAAGTAACAAAATATTATCTAAAGAAGAGATTTTGTTTTCGTTTTAAACTTGTCAGGTTTATCTCCTGATGTATGTGTGAGAGAGTTATTATGATCCAGTGATGGATCATAATTTCTGGGAATTTGATATTGGAAGACAACCGACTGATTAGTTAATTGAACAGTTTTGATTATATTCTTAGCAGAAAGGGTTATTTTAAACCAAAGTTTTCACCCAAACATAAACATTTTGTGGTTTCAAATTCTACCAGATTGAACATGGTGAAACTAATCTATCTAGATGTTATCTGATTTTCATTTTGAGAATAACATATTATCAAGGATAAGGGTTGGTTCAGAGTCCCCTATCGTATAAAATATAGATTCACAGCATGCGTGTATTTCACATGCTGTTGAATAAAGATTGATATCGAAGGTTGAAAGCCACAAGGCCGTATTTGCAAAATCATCAATGCCTAGAACAAAGGATTCAATATCTGAAGATGCTTTCAAGATTGATGATCTATTACACATGTGTATAGGATCATTAATCTGAAAAGACCTTTTAGGTCTTGAAATTTTTTGTTTTCTGGATTATTGCAAATGAAAATACGGCCTTGTGGCTCTCAACCCTCGCGTCTTTACGCTGTGGAAAGGACGTCATAATAACATAATAAGCTGCGTCTACATGTGGATTTAATATCGGTATTATTTCTTCAAAACTTAATTCCGACGCAATTAACATATGACTCGGTCGAGTTTTTAAGAAAAAAACGCAAAATGTTTTGCTTTATGAAGTTTTCAACCTATTTTTTTTCTAATTATCGTAATTTTATGGGGAAAAGGCAGTTCCTGCCCCCTTTATTTTCTTATTGGCTTATATTTGTAGTATGTAAGTACAAATACATTCCTGAGATAAAATTTGAAAAAAAGTGGTTCCGTTAAGATTTTATGGGCAAAACAAATGTGAAGAGCGTCCTCGAAAATGCGTATTTAATCAATGAAAATTTTACCCGAGTTAAATGATGTAGTATGTGGTCGGTAAAACTAAGACAACTCGTTTGTGAACCATGTTCTGTTTATTGAAAATAATTGGAACATGGTGTATATAAATTACATAACATAATTCCTTATGGTTGAAAAGAAGTCGCGTTCATCACTAGTTTTTGTCTGACAAAAAGTAATTAATTGCTCTACTGTAAGAATAAATGCTACTAAAAACAACAACAACAACAACAACAACAAAACCTGCACATTTTTGACTTTTTCGGATAACGTACACTTTAAGCTCCTTGAATAACTTGACCCTTACCTTATGATTTACCCGAAACTGTAACCCTAAAACTAACCCTATTCTGTCATGAACCATAAAAACTAATCCTAAATCGTAACCCGAAAATCTTGGATTATTAAAAACTTTTGAGCAATGGCACATGTGGTATTGCGTAGTAAGTAAAAGTTATTTTAGACACAGAGTAATTTTAGTGTACATATTATCTTACCCAAATTCAGTTTTTAAGTCGTCATAATATTTGTGATGGCTCACCCGAAAGGGAGAAATTTGCAGATGATATCAATTTTGATTTTATCATTTCATCTGTTATTAAAAGCATTTTCTAAGCTTTAAAATGACATCTTTTCTGTTGAAATTGATCAATGCATTCAAATTATACAACAGAAAATCTACTGGAAATTCTTGTTATTTTCTTTATTTTTTGCTGCCTACTTTCATCAGTTTCTCGAAAAGTGTTATGTCGCAAAGTCCCCCTTTTCGGGGTGAGTCATCACATTTATGGATTTTCGTAACTGTTTGTTTTGTTATTGATGACGTATTAAAATGTTTTGCGTGATGTAGTTTTTACTCATTGCAATATATAATGAGAGATGCAATTTTGGAGATCTCCATAATAGTTGGACCTCTATTTTTTAAATGTTTACATACGTTGTTTTGTGTAAAAAATTAACACATTTTAAGAACAAAGTAAATCAAAATATAAACCTTTATTAGCATAAATTGAATCCACGGAGTCAATCCTCATAAGTCTAGGAAGAAATAAGTTGCTTTTTTTCAAAAGGTCGACCCCAGCCGTTCTCGCGAGCAGCATTACTTGAAATGGGCGTTGTCCGCCCGAGTTGTCCGAGTATAACATGTAAACCTATAAATCGTAAACATTGTGAGCAAAATGATTGGTATTTTTCATTGTTCTCAAACATTACATTTATATACAAGGAGAACATTTTAAATATGTATCATATATACATATGTGGCATTTGAACTGTGATTTTTTCTGTAATTGTGACATTTAAAACTCGATTATAACGTATATAAGCAGTCCATTGATATAAGTATTAAAATGCGTTTAAAAAGATATATCTAATTTGAATAAATAAATAAATATACATACCAACGAGTAAACCGCACTTGCAATAGAACCCCCTCTAACTCCACAACAGCAACATGTATTCATAACAGCCATGATTCGGTAAAATTCGTTTCTTTTTTTCAGTGAGATAAAACTAACTTGGTTCGATCGGAATTTTGAAATATATATTAGCTTATATTGTAGTGCCTGGATGCTGCAGTGATCTTAAATGATTGTAGATTACACAGTACATGTATAATATCATATTAATAATATCGCTCCGCGCCCATTGATACCAAATGTTTAAAAGGAGCAGTTGAAATTAAATTGATAATAAACTACTTTTCTCATGTTTGCAGTTGCATTTTTAAATTGCATATATGTATTTTTGGTATCAGAATTCAGAAAATGATTATTATAAACAATATGGATGTGATCTACATGGTATATAATAATTGAATAAACTAGTAATTAACAACAAGATAGTAGCTGAAGTTGAGAATAAAAAAATGTTATATGTATATGAAACATGGCGGAGAGCCTATAAACTCAGAAGAAACTTTTAGTCTGTCTCTCATAAAATTTAATATATAACGGGAGAATTGATGTCGAGGACATTACAACACAAAACTATACAAACAGTATCAACTTCAAAAAGTACCAAGCCTACAATCTGTTAGAATCTATAACCCTCAGAAAAGTACCTCGACCAAAACAACAAACACCTTCGATTTTAAACAATGGCCTTAACAATATTACGGTTAGATATATCTAAGTCATATCTATCCAGTCATGTCTAAGATTATTGAAAGTGTCGTGTTTTAACAGATTTATTCCTTACTCTGCAGTAAAATTATCGTGTATTGTAAACAATCTGGGTTCAGGAAAAAGCATTCAACATTATCTGCACTCAAGTGACAGAAGATTGGTATGAAGGTATTTATAAGGGCAAATACGTTGGAATGATTATGATTGAGTTGACGAAACAAAATGGAAGCTGAAGAATACTCTTATGAACATTAATGGGATCAATTTACAAATCAACCAATGAGAAGGCCTCAATTTGACCCAATATAAAATGAGAAATGATGTAAACTGTTTTTGTACTCCAACTCTTAAACCAATTGCAAAAATGTCAAAAATAGGTCAAAAATGTAAACAAATCCCACTGCTGTCACCAAATTGGCAATTTTTCAAAAAGTAAGATAAAAATCAAAAATTTTAGGAAAACCTTCCTGTACATTTGTTTCTCAATTTCAAAGAGCAAAAAACTTCAAAATTTCGCGAATGCAAATTTTGTTCGGCTTTCCAGAAATTTGGGGGCAAAAAAAATGGGTTTTTTGGCATTTTCTGCCAAAATTGACATTTTTGGTCAAAGACAGATATCATCATCGTGTTCAGGGTAAAAATCCGCTTCTAAAATGTATACTTTTATATAGTTTATGCAATTCTGTGGCCCCATGCATGAACCTGATATCCCACAGGTTGACAAGTTACTCATCAAGATAAACTTTGAACTAGTTTTCTCCCATGCACTAACTTGGAAAAATTTGGGATACGGGGTTCATGCATGGAAATCGTTGCTCCATGCATGAACCCCGTATCCCAAAGGTTTCCAAGTTAGTACACCATAATAGCTGTAACTCCATTTTTAGATGTTTATACGTTATTTCGTGTAGAAAATGAGCACATTTTAAGAACAAAGTAAATCAAAATATAAACCATTATTAGCATAACGTGAATCCACGAAGTCAATCCTCATAAGTCTAGGAAGAAATAAGTTTCTTTTTTTTTTCAAAACGTCGACCCCAACCGTTCGCGCCAACAGCATTACTTGAAAAGGGCGTTGTCCACCCGGGTATAACATGATGTAAACCTATAAATTGTGAGCAAATGATTGTTATTTTTCTTTGATCCCAAACATTGTATTATACACAAGGAGGACATTTTATATATGCATCCTCTACATCTGTTGCATTTGAACTGTGATTTTTTTATGTAATTGTGACATTTAAAACTCCTTTTTAACGTATATACGCAGTACATTGATATAAGTATCAAAATGCGTTCAAATATATTATATCAAATTTGAATAAATAAATATACATACCAGCGAGTAAACCGCACTTGCAATAGACCCCCCTCTAACTCCACAGCAGCAACATCTATTCATAACAGCCATAATCCGGTAAACTTCGTTTCTTTTTTCAAGTGATATAAAACTAACTTGGTTCGATCGGAATTTTGAAATATATATATATTAGCTTATATTGTAGAGCCCAGATGCTGCAGTGATCTTAAATGGTTGTAGATTACACAGTACATGTATAATATCATGTTAATAATATCGCTCCGCGCCAATTTCTACCAAATGTTTCAACGGAGCAGTGGAAATTTAACTACCATGATTTTAATGCGGATAAGACCAACTTAAAAACCTAAAACTACTTTTCCCATGTTTTCAGTTTCAAATTGCATATATTATATATGTTTGATATCAGAAATTTTTTATCTTGGTTATTACATATATTTATTACAAATTGATACATAATTTATTATAGTTTTTCACTTCTATACAGTATGTGCCATTAAAAACGCAAGATTGTATGTGTTTTTTGAGAGAATTAGGCTACATGCAGTAGTAATAACAATTAACCCTCAAAGAGCTGGGCTTTTTCGATCTCGGAAACCGATTGACGAAACATCATGTGTAGGGTACTAGTGGATAGCTAGGACCATCACGAGTCAATTGGTACCAAAAAAATTAAAATCGGATCTTGTATGACGTCACAGTGACGTCATAAGTGACGTCGCGTCGAAAAACGCGAAAATCACCAAAAATCGCCAAAATCATGGTTTTTCGCTATTTTTTCGAGCAGAAGTTGCAATTTTCTTACTGTTCTTACTCCAAATAAATCAAATAAATACAATAAAACATAGTGGAAATGTATCCTAATAACAAAAAACACGATTTGTATGTAATTTGCATTGAAAATCAGTTTTTGGTCAGTTTTTCGATTGACACAGCGTGCCATTACGGAACGCCACGTCCCAACCCTAGGTCCGATTTTCACAAAAATGGTCTTAAAATAAGCGCAAGGCTTTAAAAAAAAAAGTCAAGAAGTTTCAACGCGAAAAAATAACAACCAGCGGAGGTATAAAAAACATTCGGAGGGGGGATCCGCCCCCGGCTCTTTTAGGGTTGCAACCCCCCTAAGGTTTTTTACCTGTTTTCATAAAAAACGCAACAGCAACCGACCCCATTTGGGTAATCTCTTTTACATCCTTTGCGGTCATTTTGATAAAAAATTAGGGGGTACCATCTAAGGTGAGATTAGGGTAGGCCGTCAAAGTTGGGGTGTAAGGGCGGGGTTGGTGAAGCCCCGGAAAAATTTAAGTCGCATTTTTGCGAACTTGCAGGGTATGTTAGAATTATCATTTCCCTTCTTTATTAGCAAAAAAACCTTTTGTAGTGATTTTTTGATAAGTGGCCATTTTTGCCAAAATCCCGATTTTCCGATCCGAACGAGCTTTATGGCGTCATAATTACGTAACGCCTTGACCGGTTTTTGTCATCTTGATATCGTTGGATAGGGGAAGACCATACCTACACTCTTAGAAGGCCGGGATCAAATATACGAGTAGTTTTCGGTATCATTTTATTTTGATCCTTTAAGGATCACTTTTGATCCTTTTTCGGATCAATATATACAAATGGATCAAATTCACCAGGATCATGTCTGATCCGGTTTTAGGATAATAATAATAATAATAATTATCCCACTTATATAGCGCTTTTTCCGATTGAACATCGGGTCAAAGCACTTATGACAATTATTACATTACCAATAGAATATGGTCAGCTGCAATGTCCTTGTTATCGGACGGCGCTACTCGACTATATTCCTAGTAATTATGCACTTATCACTTGTAACTCCGGCACCCGGGTACCCGGGCACTAGCGGGGAATGCGCCCGAACTCGTTCATCAGAATTTGACGAGTCCCCGCCGAACACTCCGCCGACTTCCCCGTAGGGCGGGCATCCTCAAAACAGAGTCACCGACGAAGTCCCGGCCCCATACCACGGGGAAAGGGCTCAAATTCCATAGACTAGTCCCGGTCAAATTCCCAGCCTAATTGGTCACCATCGAGTCACCGCTGCATCCCCGCACGAGTTCCCCGCCTGGCGGGGGACATCAGCATGCACAACTTCCCCGCGCAAGCATGACGAGTTCCCCGCTAGTGCCCGGGTACCCGGGCACTGTTGTTTGAACCCAATAGAAATAGGGACATTTTATTTCTAAGTGTCAAAATAGATGGCGCTATTCATAAAAACTCATTTTTGGATGTAGAAGGGATATACTGGTATGTACTACTGAAATTAGATATGCAAATGAAGCATTCGACCTCAAGAAAATTTTATTTATCAGTTTTAGCCAAAATCTTTACAGATCAAAAAACATAATCGATAATCAAATATAATCAATAAATTGAAATATGTATAGCGCCCTCATTTTTGCACAAATCTAAATTTACCAAAAATACCAGTAAATGATCTCAAAATCAACAAAATTTCTACAAAAATGGAATAAAATTTTGAGAACGGGTTCAAATCTTTATTATGCAACCAATTCCAGTTACTTGTACTGCTTTTTCAAATTTCTGAGAAGAAAAATTGAATTCTGGTTAAAACTTAATAAATGTCCACCTCAAACCACAGTGCGGGGGCCGGAGTTACAAGTGATAAGTGCATTACCCATATAACGCTCGGGTCGACGAAGCAATGAGAATTAAATGCCTTGCCCAAGGACATAACTTGTTGGCCGTAGCGGGCCTCGAACTCGTGATCTCATGATTCGGAATCCTGCGCTATTCGACTAGACCACACGAGGATCTTTTTATTTAGATCCTTTTTGATTACAATATCAAAGTTTTGATCCGTATTTCTGGATTACTTTGATACGGAAAGGATGAGCTCATATTTGATACCGCGTTTGGATCTAACGTGATCTTTTGTTTCATATTTGAGTACACCCCATATCCACTACATAGCCGGAAAGCTAAATTTGCTTCCGTAGTTAACATTTGAAAAGGGGAATGATGATTTCACCACAATTGACAGCTGCCTGTCCCGTGGCCGAGTGGTTAGAGCGTTGGTCTCGTAATTACATGGTGTACGTGCGGCGTGGGTTCACTTCAGTGTGATGTTTTTAGGCAGATCTTTTTTATAAGGAATATTAAGGATCCTTTTTTCGGATCAAGAATTGTGATCCTTATTTTTGGATCACTTTGATCCTTAAAGGGTAAGCTCATATTTGATACCTAAAAATGATCACAATTGATCCTTTCTGTCTCATATTTGATCCTTCCTTTCTAAGAGTGTACCTATTGATATCAAAATCAAGTTCATAGGGGGTTCTGTTCTAAAAAAAATAGGGGGGGGGGGGTTGCATCAAGCACCCCCCCCCCCCCCCCCCCCCTTAGGTAGACGTGTTACAAAAACGAGGGTTAAGCCCGTTTCTGAATGGCTGACATGATGTGGACCTTGATTTTAAAATTAATCTTGATACGCAATGTTATTTCCCCTCAAAATTACAATTGCAACTACTACCTCCGAATCTCGCATTTTATCTTTTCATTTTATACGAAAAAAAACCTACCACAACTAAAACCAGGAAGTTGAGACTGCTATTTTTTTTTTTTTAATTGCTTATAATTCATTTCTTCAAATCAATCACCTGTTTCGTTTTCAATGAAAAATAGTTGACCAATAATATCTTTGAGCAACAATTAATTGTAAACCGGGCTAATATCAGATTTAAGGGGCTAATTCCTGGGATGTATATCAACCTGAGTTAACATACTTCATCCGCTGGTCACAAATCGGACAAGATTGAAATTTGTGCTCCATTTTCAAAATGCTGTATCTCCGGACAGGAACATCCGAATTGGATGAAACAAAGGGCAGAGTGATTATCAATGATGCTTTGATGAGCCTGATTATACATCAAATATTTTTGTTTTCCAATCTTGCGTTTTATTGGCACACCCTGTAGATTCAATTGTTTATATTTTGGATATCAAAATTCCGAAAAAATAAGGTTTATTAACATTTGTCAAGTTGACAAAAAATGAAGAACTGAATTGCAAAACGCCTAGAGGCCATTTTTTTAAAAATGAGTTTTTGATAGATTCTTATAGACCTTCAACTTGTACATCGTCCTAGCAAAAAAAAAATGTTGAAAAACTTGCTAAGTGGGTTAAAATTCCGAAAATCTTACTTTTATGCCCAAATATGGACATTGTATGACCATATTTGAGCGAAAAGGGCATAATGCCCATATATGGTAATTTTTTTTATTACATATGACCTGATGTTGAAATTTGGTATTTTTAAAGCAGATCATAGCCTAATGAATAACTGAAAAAGAAATTTTGCAAAAATTTGGAAGATAAGTGGTTCTTAAAGTAGAAATTTGATGAGTTTCCCTGCAAGACGGCTTACATCCATTTTCAGCAAAAAAACAATAGTCAATAAATAAGAAACTATTTGATGAAGTATCTAAATTACATCTTAAAGTGTAGACGCAATTCGGCACTTTTTGAATCCCGTTATTTTTTTATGATTATTGAACCAAAATTTACACAGAGAAACATGAGAACATGAGTAAAATGAGAATGCAGGGTGGCAAAAATGTAGTCTGTGCAGAACAGAGTTATGGCTGAGTTTTCAAAATGGCGACCAGAATTACTCTGAATGTCTTTAAACAGTCATTGGCGAGGTTTAAAGAGAGTGTAACAAATATATAAGACTGTTAAAACACACTTCTTACCAAGTTTTACTTTCTAGTTTATACAGAATTTAACAAACATCACTTTTACTCAGAAAATGTATGCATTAAACCTCGATGTTAACACTCGTGTGTCATAGTCTGTGGGCAAAATATGGATTTGGGGCTTGACAACAAAATGGAGTCTGCACAATTGTTTTTGATTGATTCTTAATCTTTGAGACTCATAGACTCAAAAACTAAATGATGCAAAGTACACACTATTGAGCATTTTGAGAAATCCAAGATGGCCGTCAAAATGACTTCCACGGCATATTACAAGGCATATTTTGACTTGTATGGTACCAATAACAATAATATGTGTGTCCATATTTTTGATTTCCTGGGTTGCCAAACTCATGATATCACAATTAATCAATTGAATGCTTTTCCATTACCAAAAATTCAATATGGCCGCCAAAACGCAATTTTCTCTAAAATTTATTAAAATAGCAAATTCTATTATAGGAAGGGAGCGTGGCCGAGTGGTTAGAGCGTTGGACTCATAATCAAATGCATTCGTATGTAGTGCACTGTTGTTTGAACCCCACAGAAATAGGGACATTTTATTTCTAAGTGTCAAAATAGATGGCGCTATTCATAAAAACTCATTTTTGGATGTAGAATTGATATGCTGTTGTGTACTACCGAGATTAGATATGCAAATTAAGCATCTGATGTTAAGAAAATTTTATTTATAATTTTTAGCCAAAATCTTCACAAATCAAACAATATAATCAATAATTTGAAATATGTATAGCGCCCTCATTTTTGCACAAATATGAATTTACAAAAAATACCTAAAATGAGCTCAAAATTAACCATATTTCAACCAAAATAAAATAACATTTTAAGAATGGGTTCAAAACTTTATTATGCATTACATTCCAATTATTTGTACTGCTTTTTCAACTTTCTGTGAAGAAAAAAATTGAATTTTGGGGTAAAAATGAATAAATGTCCACCTCAAACAACAGTGAGTGGGGTGGAGCCCTTGCTCGGCACGTCACCTTGTTTCCTTAGGCAAGAAACTTTACTGCTTCGGATCGCACGTGAAGCCGTCGGTCCCATCTGAAGTGGTCCTGACACTCTGTCAGGTGTAAAAGAACGTCACGGGCTAAGCTACGGCTGTTCGCAATATATAGGGGAATCCTCCTGGTACCGTGACCGTATGTCAAAATACGTCATCTACTCTAGGACCAGAGTTAATACTGTAAACGCCAATATTTTCGCGCCCAGTAATTTTCGCGCTAAAGGCCAATTTTGAATTATTTTGAATCATTTCGCGCTTGTGATTTTTACAACGTGCGGCGGTATAATACAAACCACCTTTCGCGCTGCATTTATTTTCGCGTTAGGCAAATTGAGCGCGAAAAGCGCGAAAGTTAATGTAGCGCGAAATAAACCACTTATACAGTAGTCAATACCTTCAAATGTTTATCATCTCTCTAGGACCAGAGAGCTCATTTCGATTCTGAACAGGCTTTTGAGAATAAGCGTAGAAGTAGAAGTATAGTAAAGCAATTGAAATGAGCATTACAGCAGGATCACTCGATTTCAAATTATGTCAGTTACATATTTTAAACTCAAAATGGCCCCGAAGATGTGATCAAAAATTGCCACCAAATACTCTGTTTGGTCAAAATAGGATAAAACAATTTCAATACCGTATTCAAAACTCACCAAACTTTCTAAATAATCAGTTGAAATGACTTTGAGGAAATAAATTATTTCAAAGTGTTTCTATATAACATGCATCAAATCCAGAATAGGGCTCATGAAGTGGTCCAAAATGATCACCAGATTTATATTTTTGCTAAAAACACATTGAAAATTAACAATAAATGGAAAATAATTTCTCCCAAAATTCTGTTGCTAATAAATTTGAGATCTAAAATACACGACAACCAAATTGAGGTCCAAAGTGGCTTGGTCAAATATTATATATAAAAAAAATAGATAGAGTGACATTAAATCACACTATTCTTACTATAAATAAATCAAAATAATCCACAATGGCTCCACCTTTGACTTTGAAGCATGTTCACAGCATTCATTTTGAGAACTCTTTTTGCTGCAAATCTTAAAACAGACTCATTTTTGCGCAAAACATTGCAGTCTTGGAACTCATTATGGGAGCCGTTTTGAATTAAAGTAATAACATAATTTTTGGGTGAATTCAGTAAATGTAGAGTCACTTCTGACCAACATCAACAATAAAATTAATAATAGTAAAGCTGTTTCCCTTTTAATTTGCATTGAATATTTAAAGTTTAAAACGTTGCATTAATGTCACTCTAATTCACTATGACCAAAAATGCATTTGAGTGGCCATTTTGGACATCATTTCGGCCCCATTTTGAATTAAAACAATATAACAACATGGTATGGGGAAAATGATTCTATTGTAACCGTATTGTATAATTGTATATTAATAAGTTAATATTAACCCTGCATTTATGTTCATTTAATTCATTTTCAGCAATAGAATAGTATTTTGACGGCCATTAAGGACATTGATAGGGCCACCATTTTGAATTTTAAGGATGTTTATAATAATGTTTGATAAATGCCATAATAATGTTACTGTTAATGCCACTCTATAACTTATTTTTGAACAAAATAGTATTTTGGCCGCCATTTCAGACCTCATTATGAGCGCCAAAAACACATATTTTGGGATTAATCATTTGTTTATGAGCCAATTCCCTCGTTATTGTCATAAATATTTAATGTTCTTAATAATGATTAATATCGCTCTAACCATCTTGTACCAAGATAATATTTTGTGGCCCTCTTGGACCTCATTATTGGGGCTATGTGGACTTAAAGTGTTTATTTAATATAATTTTTACGGATAATTTTCTCTTTTTGCCCCCTAGCTGTTTATTTCTATTGATTCTTAATCTTTGAGACTCATAGACTCAAAAACTGAATGATGCAAAGTACACACTATTGAGCATTTTGTGAAATCCAAGATGAAAATAAACATATAAATGGCTTTTTTGATCAATTTTAATGAAAATATGTCGTTTTGGCGGCCATTTTGGATTTTTGGTAAGTAAGTTAAATAGTAAATGGTTTCTTTTGTATTAAGTGACTCCAAAAATAATTGAATCTTTTAACCTGCAGTGCAATATTTTGTTTTTTGAAGCAAATTACAATTGGAAAATGCTTATTGGTGGCCATTTTGGATTAAGAGCCATATTAATTATTTGCAACAGGTACATTTTTGCCACCCTAACTTTTCTTCATCCTGGGTGTCTACTCTATCTATGACCAAAATTTGGTCAAATAATCACAAAATGATAACGGGATACTAATTGCGTCTACACTTTTACTTTTAAAGACATTTTCGTACAGAATTACTAAAATCATTATCAGGAATTTTGCGATACATTTTAATGTCCTAGCTGTTTTTTCCCCTTTTCTCAAAAATTGCAAAACAGATGTAAGCAGTTTTGCAAGTCAACTCTTCAGATATGCTTCAGTTTTTAAAAATAATCGTCTACAGAATAAAAATAAAATGCCGGGAAAAATGACCTTGCTCTGATCAGTGTAGAAGAAATTAATCAACTTCATGTATCAAACGCGTAAATGTGACTCGCTATACAGGGCACCTGACGGTGTTTCAAATCGTGACACCGTTAACTGTTTTCATGCTTTAAGGCTACAGTCCCTAAATGGGGGCCAATTTTGCCAATGGCATCTTTACTGCAACTGTTTACCTACTTACACATATCAGAATAATACAATTTTTAGCGTACATATGTAATAGAGTCTCTACTTTATACATGAGACTTTACTAGCGATTTCACGTCCATTATCAAGGTCAAAATTACGTCAATAAACTACTTCGAAAAATGTATATCTTTTTCGCCGAAACCTTAACATTTTATGATGTTCGAAAAAATTCGCCTGTTTTCAAATTTTGACAGATTGTAGGTTTGATACTTTTTATTGAATTACAAATAATATTTTATGAATATGTTGTGTTGATTTTGAATGATAATGTAACAAACCCGCGTTGTTTTGCCCGAAAAATCGGGCGTGAATTATGACTCTGAGTTCGCCCTGTTTGAGCTGTTTTAAGTATCTACATTATCTACATTTGATATATCTGATATACGCATTCGCATAATTTACTTACAAATTGAGCATTCCAATGAGGCAAAAATTGCAATTTTTATGTAAACAAAAGAAAAATACGGCATTCTAGTGTGTATGTTTTAGATTTTAGTTCACAATCTCAACGATGCCTTGATAGCTCAGCGGTAGATCTCTTGCTTCGTAATGCATGACTAACTCCTGCCATAATCCATTGTTCGAGTCCCGGCAAAGGCAGTGGGAACTATTTATCTTTTCATGATTGAAAAATAGTTAGGATTCTCATTTTCCTGAGCATACGGATTCCTCGTACCCTTAACTTTTTCTTCAACTGCTTCCGATTTAAATTACAATTTAATCATTTCTTTTTCATGGTAGTCAAATACCAATCCATATCTTGTGGACTTGTCATATCATGATGACATTTCAGACTATTAGGCAATCGGGACGAGACCCAAGGAAGGGTGAAACTGGCCATGGGCGTATAACATCAAAATTTTGGTTTGAACTTAAAGAAAACACTCCAGTGCATGTCTCCATGGAGTCTGCAGTAACTTGCAAATGTAGAAGTGTATTTTCTAAGCTAATTTGCATAAAATTTGCATAAA
>JXSR01S040284.1:8457-18565 GCA_000969725.1 Ophiothrix spiculata | reverse complement strand
AAATAAATACTGATGTTAGGTTCACAATCCGAGTACTGGTGCATTCGGTGAAAGCAGAGTTTCAAAAAAATTGAGGGTCATCTAGAAGAACATTGAATTAAACGCCAGGTGGTTTGTACAAAAAGACTGTTATAAAATGACTGTTTTTGTAACCTAAAAGTTTCTAGCCGATTCATCACTATAAAACACTCAAAAAGCCAAATTCACTCTTATCGTGGCCATATAGCCAGAGGCCGACAGAATTAATTATCACAACGAAGACCCATTGATTTCAATGTGTGTACACCTCGCTTTACCTTGAGAGTGGTTCATTGAGCATGTTGTATAGAAATGCACTTTACATTGTATTAACACATGATTATTATTTTGCAATTAAAGTCGCCGTGAACTTTCCCATTTGTCGTTGGACATGCAATCCACATGTTTTATTAGGTAACGTTAATACTATGAACCCCGAGTAAAAGAGTATGAACCAAGAACATCAATTGGTCAATTGACCCCAATGTTTCTTTCCCCTGACCAATACAGGTTCAATAACCAGGTAAGTATTTGTAGTATATTTGGTTTTGGGTGTATTTTGGCGGGCAATTTGGTTTTCTTATAGCTACGCTTACACCAAAAAACAGTTGATGGGCGCTTTTTATTGCTTTCAGTCATGTTAGTTGGGCGTTACTTATTTATTTGACACAAGACACAAGCTTCAAACACTGGGATGTCTACAATTCATGATTGTAGATTTGAGTATAAATGTTATTATATAATAAAATATTATTTTCGTCATGATATGCATAAGGTTTAACACAAATATGTCCGTAGCAACACATGAAACGGTTGAATTCTAAAATGTGTCAAAAATCTCACAGTATTTTCTGACGTAGAAATCAGCCTTTGTCAGGAAAATTGCATAATTTCGACATTATCCCGGGTCTAACATGCTTCCCAAAACCTATGTATGCTTAAAGGAGAACTTTATTGCCATTAAATTAATTTTAATAAAAAAATTGTTGATATTTCGTGGAATTTTAAGTGACGAAAACTTAGTGTGTGAAATTACACGCAGTACCCCGTATATTCATTAGTGTTACGAGCTATAAATGGCGTTGTACATTTTGAATAACATACGTATTTCCATTGCTACTAGATAGTTTGCGAAAATAAGGTTAAGGTTACCGTATGCGATAACCTAACTGTAAAATGCATTACGGTTTTCGCTACGATATTCGCTAACGCTATTTAGGAAGCTAGCTTTAGGGACCGATTTATAGATATGCATGAGTTATCTTTATATCCCTATATTTTGTAATGGGTTAACACCCACTTAACCAAATGTGTGTGGAAGTTTATAATTTCTAGTCCCTAATGCTATGCGTGCGCATGTGGCAATGAAATCATTAAACCACGAAATTAATTTGTACCCCGTTGTGATCACTGAGTGTGAATAACTGTAGTCCTTTTGTTCTAAACAATATCATTTGATTAGTTTTGCCAGAAATGAGAGCATAGTATGTGCGCCATAACAGTTTAACGTATGTCTCACTTTAACTTAGCGTAAAATCTAGCCATTCTATACGTTATTTCTTCATCCATCGGATCAATAAACGCTATTTTTAAGGATAAGGTTACCGATAATGCAATCGCAACCGGTAGTCACACGCTAATCAAACACACATAAATCAATGGCAACCACTCAAGCAGTGAATAGTGCTGACCAAATGTCCCAAATTAAGTTCGAAATTCTGGGATTGTACAATGTTACACAATTGTTTTATATAGCTTTAATTATAGGTTACACTTTGTTTACCATATCTTGATGTCTAAATGGCATAATTTGTATGAATAAAACAACAGGAGACGCATATAATAGTGGTGTTTAACGTACAGCTCTGATTGAAATTTAGTTTAATAAGGGTTCCGCTGCCGTTATTTTAACAGCTGCTTATTTGCATTTGAAAAGAAATAAGGTTACCGTCCAAAATAGCGATAGCACCTCTCAACTCTCTGTAGTTCAACCTACCAAAATATCAACGAAATCGATTGTAATGTTACCATATATGACAAAATAGCGTTAACTTTTTCTAGGTAGCCTGTCACAGTGACGTCATTTTGAACTTGATCCTGGATGTGAAATCACTAGTAAAGGTTTACCTGTAAACTAGAGACCCTAGTCATTGTGTACGCCAAAAATTGAGATATTCTGACATGTGTAAGTAGGGCAAAAACTTGCAGTAAACTATTCTGGGATTTATTTAATATCTTTGAGTAGTGCATTTTGTAATAAATGTCTATTAAATCACATGTAATCTTGAAAAGTGCGTTATATCGTGAAAAAGGAAAAATTTGTTGAATTCCCTAATTTAGTAAACAACTAATGCCATTCTGCTTCAATACCCTAAGTCTTCCCAGTTGATATTTAATTAAAAGTGAACTGTTTAATAACTTTAGGGACTGCCTAGGCACACTTTAGCTAAACCATTGTTTATCTGAGCATCAACTGTCCAGGAATGATACGCATCATTGCAGCTTTCAAGCAGAATAGCTCAATTAGTCGTGCTGTTGACGAGAAATAAAATCTTGATTTAGCTAAACACCTTTCTGGAATACGGGCCAGTATGTTTGCAATTCTGAGAAGGCTTTCCCATTTTTATCTTGTAACTATTTGTTGTGAAATATGAATTGTATTTTTACCTAATTCTAAACCTCCAAATTCTAAATCTTTAATCTATTATGATTTTTAATTGTTATTTTTTTTTTGTCTGTGGAAGTATTTTGAAAGACGAAGTGAAGGGATTTATGAGAAAAATAAGCCGGCAATAGGTGGGAAGTCTACCTTTATCTAAATTGTTGGCAAAGCCACACCATACCTATTTTTTATATTGAGAAAAATGAAAATATGATAACCTCAAGGACACGATTGTATTAGCATTAAAGGATCGAGCTGTTAGAAGTCAATACCGAAAAAACAAATGATTTTTTTGCCGATTGTGGTCGTGATTTACCTTGTTTACTTCGATTAGACATTGTTAGATGATAATTTTATCATACATTTTTGAACACGAAATGTTTTGTTAAAAATTCTATGATTTTATTGTCCAGTTCGGGTAATCGGTCGGCAAATTTTGTACCCGGGTAACCTCATGACGGGTGGGTACCCGGGTTTTAGTCCCAGGCCTATTGTTCATTTACCAAAAAAACAATGTACCATAAGAAAAATATCAAACACCATGCGAAAGAAAATGTATAAAATAATTATTAATTTTTGCCTTAAGGTTTAGAATACTTTTGATTTGTGAACACTTCTAAAAGTCATGTATTGTTACTTGCAGCTAGCTGTATTCTCAGGCTCAAAAATGAAGAATTAAAAGTCTTGTAATGCCAACCTTGATAGATTAATTCTGTTTTAGAAATAATAAAAGCTGTTAAGTGTGTCACATTTAAAATACTGCAGCTTAACTCCAGCTGGTGCTGTCATACCCACCAATGTTTAACATATCATTAAACTTGCATGAGACACATTGCAAAATAATAATGATACAAGGTGCTGATAGAGTGTGAATAATTTATACGATATTTATACCTTAGATAATATAAATCACTGGTTAGAGTGACTCTGCTTCATTAAAATATACCTTGAATTCTTTGATTAAGTAGAATTCAAATATATATGCTCAAAAAGTCTTGCATAAAGTCATTCAAGTGTCAAGCAAATAAAAAGGGGAAAGCGGGTTAGCAGAGCCGTACTACCCTCGCTTTGCACCACTGAGTCCCGGGTTCGTTTCCCGATCCCGGCGCTGTATGTGCATTTGGTTTTCAGTCTATGATCTTGTCCCCCAATGGAAAAGAGCTTCCTTTGAGGCTTTTTTGGGTTATCTTTGGCGATTAGCCTAAACAATTCTTTGTTAAGGTAGAATTTTAAAATTATTACGATACAAACATATCCCTGGTTGGTGTAAATGTTCTTCATTAAAATATTACAACCTACCTATTCAGATATGTTCACTCTATGACTATATAATGCAGTCAAAGAAAGTTCAACGTTAATGGTCCAATTTTTCAAAAATAAGTTTTAAATTTATATTGATTTTATTTGAAATTTACAAAGATGATCACTTGGGAAATGTTGGTTTTAAATTTGGACTAGATGTGTTTTGACCTCATCAACAATTTTATTTGAATACCTTTTTACCTGCATATTCAAGAAATATATATATATAAGCTGTAATATATTACATGGGTTCTTAAGAAAAATATGAGTATTTTTCGGTAGAAAAATTCTTATAGTTTAAAAAAAGGGTTGAAACATTTGGATAGTGCTCCTTTAATCCTCGTTTAACCAAGCCTTATTTTGTAACACGTCTAACCAAAAATTTTGGAACGGAACCCACTATGAACTTGGTTTTGCTATTAATAGATAGGTATGGCCAGGTAAATTTTGTTTTGTTAACTTTAAATACTTTAAATACACTACAGCATTAAAAGTCTAATGTGATGTCACAGATAAACAAGCATCAATCCATGTAGCATAAAAGATGTTTAACACCCCGATTTATCAATGGGAGGACGATAGCGACATCAAAAGGACTGCTCTGTGCGCCCAAGTTGTTTGATCACATCATGTTCTACTATTAATTTATTCTGCATGTTATCATTGTAATGTTGTTAACTGGCATAATCTGCAATATGCAAAAAACCATTTGGATATCAAACTATAATAGAAAAGGAATTGGCATGTTAGTTATACCTTGTATCAGGTTTTTTCAGGTTTTTTTTTAATCTTTTTGTAGAAATGTTTGCATTAACTTCATTTTTGCTTGAATTTAAATACTATTCCTGGTATAATTTATGTCCAACCGTCTTCTTAAAAACTCTTCAAACGCCAGTTGTGGTTTCTTGTTTGGCTTTGTTACACATGTTTATGCCTGCACTTTTCTTAATAAGGTTTTTGGCTCTGGAATTGCATTAGCGTTATTTCTAGTAGTTATTTCCATAAGATTACATCAAATATTTTGTAGCTATTTTATAGCTAAATGACTTAGTGTGCCTCTAAGTTCATCCTTTGCGCTTATTTTAGCGGGGAAAAAAATTGAACATACCACCTTCAGGGGGGATGGGTACAGGAGATAGGGTGTAACTCCGTGAAGTTTTAAAAAATTTCTGTTTAGTAATTTATATAGCAGATATTCATTTCAAACTTAGTTTATAGGTGAAACTAGTACTCTCCAACATTATTTAGCAAAAATCGGATATGCCTACAATTTTTTAGAAAATTTTGATTTTGCCTATATTTTTCGTCCATTCGTTTTCACATTTTGGTAATTATTAACGGATGGCCTAGAATTTGGTATCGATGGAAAGATGGGACTGATACTTATCCATTAGAACCACATACAGTAATCACTAATCTGAGGGACTCGCTATAAAAAAATGGAGGGGTGCACAACTCAACCCTCCGTATAATATGTGTGTGAAAATTGCTCCGTATAACAAGGGTTAAATAGTACAACAGTTTTAACATTGTTACGTGTTCTCTGTCATTTGCAGTGTATCATCAGGAATTCTCACCATGTACAGCTTGTCCCAATATCAATGCAACGAGCAATTAAAATATATTGAAAAATAGTTGCCAAAATATTAGATCATCGTAATATATGTTTTTCAAAAGTGGAGTAATTACTCTACCACTTGCTTTTTGTCCCCTTTTATTTTCCCTCGTCAGTCCAAAGATATTAAGATTTTAAGAAAGCCCTTTAAATCTGCTTTGGTCCGATTTGTTAGTCTAGACATCCAGCTAAAGATATGCAAACTTGAAATGAAGAGAATTCTGCAACCAATTAGAGCACAATCCGTGTACCTAACATTAAGTGATATATTTTAAGTTCATTTTAAACTTCAATAGGTCAAAATTTTTAATTTAAGTACGGATCTTCCTGATATTCTCATATTCCTTGAATCTGTTACTTCTGGAGCGACAATCGGGTAGTTTAGGATACAATTTCTACCAAAAGAGTCGAAAAAAAAAAGGATTTTAATGAAAGATGTCAGCCAATAATTAGTCTTAAACCAAAACTACGGAAGAAAACTGAATACAAAGGAGTTCAAGAACTCTACTAAGTGAATGATTCATTTGACCCGTCAAGGGGACGCAGCAGGTTGACTAAACCAGACGCAACAACCTGTTCAATATCACTGAGCAGATCATTATTAAATTGAATCCTAATGGGTTCAAGGGATGCTTCTCCTAATCATGTGATGTTCAAGTTTAGCAATTTCCATCCAACGTGTGCCCAATGACGTCACCAGAGGTGAATCTTTACAGATTAACAAATCAGACCATCATGATTTTTCGTGTCTGTACAAAATGTGCAATAACTTTTGATTCAGAGATCCAAATTAAACAAAACAAAAATCCAGTAAAAGTCAATGGTCTACTCTATAATATCATTGTAACGCTTGCTCACTATTTTGCTCTGTTCTCTCAAAATAAAAGTTCAAAGTTCGTTGCGTTTTTATTGGGACACCCTGTACAAATAAGTTGATAATGCCTGTATGTGTGTAGGTTGTCAAATAAATGACTTGTTAATAATAATTCATTTATTTCTATTTTTGTTCATTTCAAATTTAGTAGAAGTCAGTGGGTATGTTATTGTCATGATTAATGTTTAGATACTATGTTATTTCTATCAATTGTATTTTACGTCAAAAAGAAATAGGGATTTTCCTAAGGATAAATGTCTGTGTATATAAATTAATTTCATTCATTATTTGAATGCATACTACAAAAAAAACCTTTTAAAATAAAATTAAAGATCAAATTGTATTATGTCACATAGTTTCAGTGTAATGTATCTTATTATTATATGTGCATTTTAGACAGCTCTCGTATAGATTTAATCAAGGTATTCATTATGTACTATTTAGAATTATTTTGTGAAAAACTGAAACTGACGGTAAATATCACCGAGACGTTTTTACCTTGACCTTTCCCTAATACTGGGATCGTACTATGTATTAAGCACTGACAACATATATTTACAGTTGATTTTGTACAAGATATATAAATCTGCTGCGAAGCTTATGTCAAATTCGTGTAAATAAGTATATCTGTCATTGTCATTAGCTGAATGATGTTGAAAATATTTGTACGAAATTTAAGACTTTTATCATTGTTTTGTCTAGTTTGGAGGTCTAATCTGGATGACAGATGATGTCGTTATAACCGAATCTTATTTATAGATTAATAACTGCGTATTACTTGACGCGAGTGAAATTGTACAACAATAATACACCGCGTGGTGAAGTTGGAGTTGTCCCGCACTCACGAGGCGCAGCCGAGTGAGTTGGACAACTTCGACTTCAGCACAAGGTGCATTATTTTTTGTACAATTTCACGAGCTATTATATATCACAGTTATTAACCCTCGTCTTCCTAGGCCTTTTTCTGTAACACGTCTTCCTGACGGGGGGGGGGGGGGGGGGGTGTTAACCACCAACCCCCCACCCCCATTTGAAACTGGGGACCCCCGAAAGTTATATAGTTTGATACTATAGTATAGGGTAGGGTCTCCTCTTTCCATTGATACCAAGATCAAGAAAATCGGTCGAGGCGTTTTTAACGTAATTATGACGTCACAAAGCATTTCCGTACCGAAAAAATTGACTTTTGGCAAAAATGCCCACTTTTTCAAAAAATCGTTATAAAAGTTCCAAATGTCCGATTTTCGTTCGTCCCATGTTAATCATTGTAATTTATATTTACCTTTCTTTTAAAATGAAACTTGCCACACAAGCGCGAGCATGTTACGCGTACGCGTACATGGAATTGTACGACGCACTACGCGATACGCAGCGTGCAACTAGACGAGATTAATGAATGCGTATAAGTTACCAACTGTCCAATTAGATTGAGAATTAACATAACAAATACACTATCATTATGAGTTCATTATGATAATATTTTGATATGTATCGTAATTAAAGGAGCTTGGTCCGATTTTTCAAAATTTAGTTTTCGGTATCACATGACAGATAACCACTAAAGATATTTTAGTTTCAAATTTCAGCTGAATCGGTAAAACCGATTTGATTTTAAGGGCAATTTGTATTTCAGAGCTACCTATATGTTACCTTGTAAAATTAATCATGGTTACCATATAATTAGACACATTTTATATACATCCCCAAAATGGAACATAACTCAACCATGATATTTTACATGGGTTATGAGCAATATTCGAGTAATATTTGAGTACAAAAAAATTCAACAAATTTGATGAAAAAAGAAAAAAAAATTGAAGCAGTCGGACCAAGCTCCTGGAATCAAGATAGATTAGCTTCGCTTTAAATACATTTACGGTTAGAATTATTGGAGAATATACATACGCATATGGAATTGATTGGTTAAGAAAACAGGAATTTATTTTTATTGAAATTAAATGAAATTTAGTTTTAGAAAGTGATAATAATTACCTATCTTAACAACAACAATAAAGATATCAACAGAATAATAACAACAACAGCAACAATGACTCATTGGCGTTCGTACTAACAGTTCTGCATAGGGTGTACTGATATTTTCAAAGCCATAATTTAACTTACTTTGTTCTACAGAAACAGTGCCCAAAATACTCGATTTTTAAGAACCTTTAAAAGTTCGTAGAGTATTGTAAACACACTATTCGTAACCTTTCGTACGAAGTACTGTAACCATATTTTAAGCTTCAATATACTAGTATTAAAATAAATCAATATTACCACCTCCATTCCTTTATTATGCGATGTAGTTCTGGGCTTAGGGCATTGATAACACTGCGCAATAACAAATGGTGAGAGTGTAACAAGCAAGCAATTTTCTTCGCATTTTACTGACCTTTCTGATGGAATTTCTACAAACATTCAATATTTCAACCTTAAGTCCTGTAATTATGAAGTAAGTATCTCATTATTTTGAAATTAATCGCCATTTATCTTAAAATGCAACTCATCCATTCTGACATTTAACTTTCCTATTGTAATTGAAGTTATTTAAAGTGTAACATATAAAAAAAATTAATTATTGCAGACGACCATTTTACTTGAAAAAGAAGCAATTAATGTTTCCATTTTTCATTATGTTCTTTATGAACTTAAAATCATAACAAGTTTGTAAAAAGAATTAATTATCAACACTTTTCCCGCAACCTAATGCATAAAACGGTATTAAATTAATGAAAAAACAAGAAGCATTTCGTCATGTAGGTGCAAGAAAGTCGTATCTGCAATAGCTGCTTTACGTCATAAATTTGGATTGCACATTGCATGACCTCCAGTCTTGGATCAGTGGTTCTTGAATGGTTCTTCAGGTGACACCATCACCTGAAGAACCATTTCAAGAACCACTGACTTAAGACAGGAATATTTTGAGGGATTTTTCACATTCTTGTGACAAGGTATAAAATAAATATAACTAGGCAGCCATTGCAGATACGACTTTCTTGCTCTCACAAGACGAATTATTTTGTGACTTTCCTAAATGAGACCGATGACTTCGCGTCAAATGCCCAACATCACTGATCATTATTTGAAATAATTGTGTTCCTAGTATATACCGTGTATTAATGAATCAGCGAAAGGGGAAAAATAAAGAATAAAAGCCATAATTCATTCAGCTCCAATTTGCAAACCCAAATCAAGCACACCTGTATTCCGTGGTATTGTTCTAGTTAAGAATGATATTGAGCAATAAAGGATGTAGGTGTAACAAGCATGCAATTTTATGACCTTTCTGATGGCATTTGTGCAAAGAATCAATATTAACCTTGAGCTTATACTTGTACAAGCAGTAAGGATGGTACTATTTTAAAAACTCTTGGCTGATTAAACAAATGCATGTGTAATTGTATTTTTTTCCTTGATCTCAGAACTGATCAAAATAAATATAGTTACAACCTTGAAATTAATAGCCACTATTTATACTATTTGATGTGCATGTCTTGATATTCAACTCATACAAATCTGACAATTTATTTTTCCTAAGAATAGAATAGAAGCTATTTCATGAAAATATAATAGTTTTTTGAACCGTGATTATTTACGTGCACGCATGCAGTTAATGAATGTATATATATTATATTTT
>JXSR01S040280.1:54891-66978 GCA_000969725.1 Ophiothrix spiculata | reverse complement strand
GAGAAGTGAATTTAAACTTCAAAATTAAAGGAATTTATCACTAACCTTATCCACTCGTATATAGTTTTAGGTTTTTTCGTCTCGACTGACATTTTAATTTTAAGGTGACATTTTGCTTTTAGATTCAGATAGGATCAGATCTAGAAACACAACAAATGAGTATCCATTCACGGGGTACGAGATGTCTTATATATAAAGGGACTTGAACACGTCCATGATTATATATTGATGTTAGTGACTATCTTCTTGCAAAGCTGTGTATTATTTCCATTCATTTAAACATTAGTAAAACATATTTGATGTTTGTTGAATGAAAAAGGTCTTCTAATTTGTCAATCAAGACTATTCGTTAAGTAGTATGAACTCGTCCCTAAATGTATCGACACGTTTTGGAATTTAACCCATTCATCAGCATTGTCAAATTGTAAATTGTTTATCAATTTATTAATTATATAAATGTATCAACTGTTTATCATTCATTCTTGGATGTTGCAAATTTTCATCGATGTCCTTGTATCGGACCCATTTCGGTACTAACAAACACTGCCTATACAGTCAACAGTAGTAACATGAGCATAATCCCATATTTAGCACGCAGAGTTCATTACGAATTATTTATCCACTGAGCTATTTGATTTCCTAAGTTTTCATCATCAATTACTTTTGTGACAAATTATCCTTTGCCTTTATCTACAGCATTTTTAAAAGATTCAATAAACGAAGGATACATTTCTAAAATATAGAAAACATGATAAAAGTCACAGAGAAGTCTCAACTTAACGGCATCACGAAGTTGTGGGTATACCCAAACTGTCTTGGAAATTCACAATAAACAAATTTCCAAATTACCAATGTCAAAAACCTAAAAGACCCTCGGCTAACCAATGTTTTTCTCCCGCAGCATATATAGACCCCAGGTTTTGGATAATCTCTTTTACATCCTTTGCGGTCATTTTGATAAGAAGAAAATAGGGGTTACCACCTAAGGTAGGGTTAGTGTAGGCCGTCAAAGTTGGGTGAAGGGGGTTGTAGCAATTTTTGACAATTTTAATCGCCATTTAAAAAAAATGCGTGCTATGAGGCTGCAATGCAAGTTAGATGAAATGGAGTTAAAGAGTTAGAACAGAGAGAACGCCTCTTAATTCTAATTGAAATGTGCAAGAGGCCAAAAAGATAGATTAAGTCTCGGATTCCAAAAGTCTCAGAAGCTCATTGAGATATGAACCTCCGACAACAGCCTAGTCAACTCATACCAGTCTAACTAGCCTAATCAACAAAAATCTATGAGTCAGCTCATATCACACAATATGCAATATGAGTTATTATCACACGAATATTTGTATTATAAATGAACATCATAAATTCATCATTATGCCATATGTCTAATTGCAACTGCAAACAGGAAGTTTCAGATCGTGGGAAGCCCAACAATGTTAGAATCTTATATGGGAGAAATTGTCTGCTACCGCCTGTACACGCAAAAACGATATTTTTATCGTTGTTATTACTATTGCAGTTTTACTGTTTTACTGTTGATTACGTTCATCTTTCATGTTATTTTACACTTACATACAAATTAAATATCACATAATTTATGTAACTTTAAATAAATCTAAAAATTTACAATTTTGTAACCACTGACATATTCTATTCATCAAAAAGCCTTTTTGGTGATTTTCATGTAACTTACATCCAATAAATATAATTCTTATCAAAACCACATCACTTGTGTTTTTCACCGTGCCGAAATCTAACATTTCCAATGTTGTACATCTCAAAAACATATTGAGTTATGCATATTTCAAATGGTAGCTGTCGCACTGTTTGTCTTAATATATTATGCATACTGTGTAAAGATTCTTGGCGGGACATGATGGAATTGATGTTTGTGAAAAAGACAAATAGATATATTCAAATGTTTCCAGGAAAATAAATTCTCAAATTCAGTTTTACAACATGTCAAAGTACTTGAAAAAATTCTCATTTATGGTGCACAATGATATGATGTAAACTTCAAAACAGAACTAATTCAAAACTCTTTTTGCTTCAATTATTTATAATAGACTTGCAACGTGAATGTTAAAATGACGTTGCATTTCTACTTTCTTAAACAATGAGTTGCAATGATTGTTTGGCGAGAGTGAGATCCAATGTTTTTTGTTTGTTTGATGCTTTGTTTGGTTGTTTGTTTGTTTGATGGTTTGTTTGGTTGGTAGGTTGGTTGGATGATTTGTTTGTTTGTTTTGTTTTGTTGTGTTTTGTTTTTTCTTCAAATTGGACTTTGAACGCCTTTTAACACACATTTGTTTGTAATTTATAAACAATTCTTAATGGTATTTGATAGAAATTATCTTTAAATATTTACAAAAAATACCTTGAAAACTGCACACTATAATTGGCAACGATTAATGAACCTCTGAAAAAAAAAGCAGCAACTTAAAAAAGAAGAATATCTATCGTTTGTAATATAAAAAAATAGTATACATGTAGCATTTGAAAGTTGGTCTTTTCACTCTAACTTATGTATATACATGGTGGTATATACAGACATTTATATAAAAATGCAGAATGTCAATTAACCAATCTATATTTTTCCTGAAAAGTTGCTGTATGCATCAATGTAGATGGTATTTGCATAACATAATTTATAAATGTAGAAAGCTTCAATTAAGTACAACTCATATAAAGATAAAATACGAAACAAAGAGGATCTCTATGCAATTCTGCTTACAAAACGGGTTTATCATCTCAATCTGGTTGTTGTTGAAGCTAAACACATAATGTTAAGCGAAAAAGAAACGCATATATTCCTGCAGGCACTTTCATTTAGTGCCCAAAACGAATTGTCATTACCCGGGGCCGTTACCATGGCAAGAAATGCTGATATAATGTTTAGTTTATTAATCAACTGTGCTCTCTGTATGTTCATAAATTTTAGTTTGTGTGGGAGGAAATCCAACTCAAAAACATATGAAAGATAACTAAAGTAATTCCTTCTGGCAATACTAGTAGTCTATAGATGCATTTTATCACAATGGATTATTTAAAACAATACAAGCTTCAACGTATAATTGGAAAAGAAATGACGTGAGCTGTCATATAGTTGCAGTCTGGGGAAATCTTGATATATTTTCTGATAAAAAAAAAATCTTCAGTTGTATATACATAGACATAAACATTGTCGTAAGGATAAAGTCCTCTATAGCTAAAATTGGACCCGAAAATGACGGGATCTGCCATCTTAACTTGGAACGATTGGATAAAGTATGACATTCAAAATGTACAATGCCATTAAATGCTCGTGGGAATAATTATTGAATATAAAAATTATAACAGAAAAAAGTATACATTTTTGTTAGCGATATCGTGAGGAAAATAAAATTGAAGTCACAAACTTTCTCTTATTTGAAAGGCCATTTGATTGGCTAACAGAAGCAGCTTAAGTAATGTCATTTAATGATCAGGATCAAAAGTTACGTCCAATTAAGTACAGACCGGTGAAAACCAACTGGGCCGATTTCACGATTATTTCAGGTTAAACAGTTTTTCATGATTTGATGAATATTTACAATGCAATGACAAAAAGCGCACTCACGTTCAAGAATTTATGTTTTTTAATTTTTCATATGATATGAATAATTCATAAATACTTTTATGATAAAACATATGTTTCAATAGGTTAAAATGTTACTCATATCCCAAAGTAGGCATAAACAATCGCATCTTTGGCGGTAACTGTAATATTTTTGCAGTTTTTTCACACAGTTCGGTTTCATATTCAAAGAGTGTAATACGGAAATTAAATTTATTTTTCCTAGCTCTATTGATAAAATTTAAAGTTTAAAGAAGTAAAGTTCAGAAATGAGGATGTTCTCTTTTACCTGTATTTAAAACCTATGGGTAGTCTAAAAGTGCTTGTGTGCTGACTCTGTTATTTAGCTGATATGTTGTTTCACCAACTAGGATATCTCTTAAAAATTTGTTCTGGTCGTTTAGTTTATCAATAAGAATACAGTCGTCTACGGGCAAGTTCATCATTTGACAGGTCTATGCCTTTCTTCCGTCCAATATGGATGGAACTCTAACATCAACCTCGTTATCATGTTGAATATCGTATGGTTGTTTGGGAGCATTATGTACCATTATTGTGCTACCTGTAAATGAATCAATGGAACTGGTCCCGGTGATTTCAAGGTAGGGTCAGTATAATTGTCATATCTCTGCTTGTAGACCATCAATTTTGATTAAACAAAGTACATTTTGTAGCTAAAGAAGTTGGTTTTTGATATAAATAAATGATACTGTGTGTAACTTTATTTTTTCAGCTTAGAAAACAATGTATAATGTTTATGTTACAACCTGTACGGGGTGCTGCATGTATTCTTACATATCTTTTTTCATCGCCGAAAATGTAATGTTCGACTACGTTTTAATTATAACAACGGAATAAGACTTCTCATCGTACTCCGTTAAACATATGTGACCGTCCAGCTCGTATGAGCAGTAAATGCCAGAAACTTCATTTTGCGCTACAGGTGAAAATACATGTCAAGGTCGTAATTTGCCGAAATTGATTTTTTGACAGATTCATAATTCTAGTGCTTACTACAAAATACCAGCAAAGTTTCATTTCAAGAAAATGATAGGAAATGTGAAATAAACTGGCATATTTTTAGACGATCAACAGAAAATATAGGGCTTACTAATCTTTGAACGCATTTATCTCAGTTATACGTTTTACTCCCTGACAACCTTTGACGGACCATATCTTGACTTCTGGAAATCGTGTGAAGTTCATTAAGGTGTCATTTTAATCCTTAAAGCATGGTCTTTGCAAATAATTTAAAAAGTGAAAATGACTAGAGCTGGTATTTACTGCTGTTTTGAGGTGGACGGTCACATATAAGTTTTATATGTAATTTTCAATTCGATTTAATGTTATCTGAAATACTCATTTAGGGCGTGAATTTTTTGGGAACAACGTCACCCAGAATCCTAGTTTAAGATTTGTGCTACTAGGAAAATACCCTTCAGTGAGTGATTTGAAACACTAGGCCTTTATGCTATGGTCACATAAGCCGACCGGTGTCTGGAAGGAAGACACAACACCGGTGTAGCAGGAATAATAGTCTCCCGTTCTTATTGTCCTGGTTCTACAGTAACGTATAGACTAACAACTCTCACGCACCATTAGTTTCACGCTTTATTCCGTTATGGTCTATAGAAGGCGGACTACCATTTCAGGGGGACTACGATTACTTTCACACCGGTATGACATCGGTATGACACTTGTGAATGCTTGCGATACCCAGTCGGTCACTGTTCGGACGCCGGTGGTTACGGGACCATAACTAAATACATCGTACAAGCTGCAAGTATTAACTCGGAATTAAATTCTTGCGGCATTCTTTCGGCGTCTCTGCGGCTCACAGACACCGCCCGGTCTCCGCATGGACACCGTCCGGAAACCGATCAGTCACCGACCGATGTCCGATGAATTCTACCCTGTATGACGCCGTGAACACACCGTAACCTCCCTGTAAGGTTATGTGACCAGGGTTTCATGGTCAATATCGCCAAACATGTCTTCGTTAGATGAGTTTAGGGAGTGTCTTCCGTGATAGTGAGCAGAAATGATGTAATGTAATGTCCATTGAGTTGTGTAGTCTTAGTCATTTTTCCTAATAAAATAGTCAACATGCGAAAAATAGACAAATTCCGTGATAAAAACATATTTACGGTTTTTTTAATGCTCATCGTATTTATGAACATTGTTGGCTTTCAAAGCTTAAAAATGCACTTATGCAAAAAAGACTTTTAAACTTTAAAGTTCGCACAATACAACAACGATAAAGCTTGAAATTTGTTCTACCATAACCATGATCTAAAAACATGGATCCTTTGAGATTTCACATGTTTCATGACAATCTTATGGGTAATTTTTAATACTATTATGTGATCTAGCCATTTCGAAATAATTATTGGTTTTTTTCTTTTCAGGGTTTTCCCCTCTTTGATTAATGAAAGTGTTTTTATCTAAATAGATCCCTATGATATTCCAGCTCAAACTGGTTATTTTATTTGACAGGTTATCGTCGTCAAAAGCAATGCTAGACAGCACAAGCCTGATATTATTATGTGGTTTTCTGTTGCTTTTACTGCATTTATGTGCACTTTATCTTTTAATTTCTTTGAATACCTGTAAATGGAAAATAAACAAAAACCAACAATGACCCGACACGCTTTCTAGAAAAGAACAATGACCATCAAGTAGACGGTATTATATGCGACCGTCCATCCCTAAGCAGCAGTAAATGCCACCTCTTGTCATTTTCACTTTTTTAATTATTTGCAAAGACTATGCTTTAACACTTAAGTGGTCAAGGTCCTCCACATGCCTGTTAGTGGTCAAGGGTTAGGGGTTCCATATGGACCCAACACCGAAAAAGCACTGTCCCGAAAAACAAGTTTTGCTGTGTCGCGTCAAAATCTTCCCGCCAAAAATTTGAAAACTCGATAACATTTGGCTCATATTTGCAGTACGTAAGTACAAATACATTTCAGGAAATTTTGAGTCAAAAACTTCAAACGTGTTCAGTTTTGTTCAAAGTTTGTTTAGATTGTTCCTCTTGCAAAACTTTGTACACTTTTTCTAAATTTTGGCCATTTACTCCATTAATTTTGCATAATTGACTCATCTACACAGCCCTTCGTTCCCTATACATTGCTAATATATTCGCACTGATTCTGGATCTGGTCTATTTCAATACTAGTATCATACATTTATACATAGATAAAAATCACACAATGATGTGATTTAGTTTTCTTAGCCCATTTTTGAAGCTTGAATACATGTATTTTGTTTACGTACATCGTATTTGTTCTCCCAAAATCAGAATTTCATAGGTGATATACGGTAAGACTAGTGAGCAATACAAGACAGTATGATATGGTTTTGGTAGAAAGTGTTTTTAAACTTAAAAGTTTCGGCATAATGATTCCAGAAATAGTTTTTGTAATTCCTGAATTGCATTCATGTTATTTTTCTAAGTTAGATTGTCGTTTTTTACAACACCAAGAAATTTGGTAAAACATATCCTATTCAATTATTTGTTATCACGGTTTACATTCAAAATACTTTTTGTTTTACTTGCATTACCAGGTAACTTATTGGTTTTTAACCAGTTTCAAATTACATTTAATTCATTATTTATTTTAGGCATTTGAGATTCTATATCAGAGTGGGGAAATAGAAGAGTTGTATTATCTGCAAACAAAACAAATTGAAGCAAATATGCTGAATGACCAATATCATTTATGAACAATATGAATAACAATGGGCCAAGACTTGACCTCTGAGAAATACCACACTTAATAACCAGGGCCCAAATTCATGAAACCCTGCTAACTCTAGTTGACTGCTAACTCTTTGTCTACATGTCAAATTTTGACAGGTATACAAAGAGTTAGCAGCCAACTAGAGTTAGCAAGGTTTCATGAATTTGGGCCCTGATGTTCAGAATCTTTGATTTGATAGCGTACAAACTGTGTAACTGTGCATTTCAGATAGTTATATATTAAAACAAGTGCAATATTCTTAAAACCATAATATTCCATTTTGTACAACAAAATATCATGATCAATTGAGTCAAACGCTTTTGAAAATCTTGAAATATACGACGAGTACTTTCATTTCTCTCCTCAGCCTCGGTAATTTTGTCGATTAGATCGACAATAGCCATAATTACGAAGATCTATTAAAAATCCAATCATACAAATATTTTAAAGAAACAGGGTAAAACACGGATACCTGACGATAGTTCGAAAATATTTCGGTATTTTCTTTCTTATACAGAGTGTCCAAAAATTAACTACACATTTTTAAATGCTTATAACTTTAAAACCAAGATTCGCATGGCAACTATAATAGACATATGTTTTGATAGAGGAGACTTCTAGAAATATTTTGGTACCAAACATGGTGCAATTACGTGTTTTTTCTTGGGCAATATGATTCTTCATGAATATGTTAACTAATGAAGCCATTCTACACTGTTTAGGTGTATCAGGCGCCATGTCGTCAAGGTGAACTGACAGAAGAGTGTCAACACTGTATGGTACAGTGGCTCAACCACTTTGAACTTTAAGACCTTTTTGCTCTCTTAGGAGATTACTGATTGCATAATGTTTGGTACCAAAATAATTCTACAAGTCTCGTCTATCAATACATATGTCTAGATTTGAAATACTATTTTTAATTTTAAAGTTATTAACATTTAAAAATATGTAGTTAATTTTTTGACACCCTGTGTGTAGGAATTGCTTTTGCAATTTTGAGTTTATTTGGAACACCACAGGTTGTTATCATGTCATGAATGTTGAAATACATAACAATCTGAGTGCTTTACTTTGTAAATAAATTTCCATTATGTTGTCAATGAAATAAGATCAAGTAGAAATAATAACTGATATTGATTTTTGTTTTTCTTTAGTTGAATGAAATGTTTTTACATCTCTGTAAGCTAATGCGCTAAAAGTCAAGTACTTACATAAAAATCAGCTTGACAAAAATAAAGAATGTATAGATAGAATGTTTACTGTTGCTCGATGAATTTGTAACAATATCATTGTATTGTGGTTGAATATTATTTTGATGTGATAAATAAAGTAAACAAGCAAAAATCTTTGAGTAAAAATCTCGTTGACGATTTTGATTAACATATATGTCTTGTCCTTGCATCGACTTATGCTGCTTTCATACTAATGTCGCTTTGCAGCTTTGTCGCTGCACTACGCCAAATATGGGCATAAATTTGTCGCTTCCGGTTGTCGCAGCGGCAAATCTACAATGTCGCTGATGTAATCGATATCGGCAAAATTTTGCCGCACGATATCGCTTTGCAAGTTGAATCCACCTTTTAAAGCGACAAAGCAGCAAAGCGACAAAGCTGCAAAGCTACAAAAGTGTGAAACGAAGCGGACGACCGGAGCTGCAAAGCGACAAAGCTGCAAAGCGACATAAGTATGAAGTTTGAAAGCAGCATTTTTTCTAATGACATTCTATTATATATCTGATATGGTGACAATCTGAGTACCATTTTTAAGCAAAATTGCCCATTTTCTTATAACGTATTGAACCGTTGCTGTCACTTTATCTCTCAAATATTGTCAACAAGCTTTAGTATTTTTTTTTCTTTGAGTTGAGTATGCTTTTAAATAGCGTGAAGAGGATTGGGCTGCAGATCTCAAACATGCCAGGGAGAAGAGAAGAAAATTACACGGTATTATATAGGGGGCAAGTAGTGAAGTTGTCTTGACCCAGGCGTTATCAAAGCAAATTTGACCTCAAAAATCACGTTTTTCGACCCTTTTGTGTTGTTTCCCGCTGCCTGTGCATGAGAAAAATGATCACATTCGGAGTTCCATTTTTACACTCAACTAGATTACCAATCGAATAGGACCAAGAGCAACATAGGTTACCAGATATGTTCTCATTCATCGACCTTTACATAGAAAAGTGGTAACAAATTGTATTCCAAATATAAGCTTATCTAGTTCTACCTCGGGCCAAGAACTCCTTGTATCTGGTATCTTCAAAATTATAAAACATTTGAAGACTGTTTTTCCAAAACTAACTTGATCTAATACTTTTAGCTACCCCATGTTATACATTATATTGTATCAATATAAATAATTATTGTCAAAGCTCAGTGCAAATGACTAAAATTTACTTTAGTTTTTATTTAAGATTCATACAAACACTACAATGAGCACACACACCCCAAGACAAATTATATTCCTTGGACTTACTGAGTTTTGAAAAACTCGTTGCAGCGAACTACAACTATTTGATCGTAGTCAGAATAAGAGTGCCCGACCCATGCAATATGAGGTAAAATGTTGGTCAGAAAAATCTGGATGAAGTATTAGCAAAGTTTTAGAACCAAATAAAGCTTATAAATGTACATTTTTTTATGCGTCTGCCTATGCGTAAGCTATTATATGCATTATTATTTATGCTGTGAAATGGGACGTTATACTCTTCTTATACTTTAACTTTTGAGTACAAACTGCAGAAAACCCATAAATGTCAAGGAAAAAATAGATACCTTACTAACAGCATAACTACTTTTCAAAATCTGGTTCAGTTGTATTGTTGTAAAACCTGAAAAGACATACCACTCATTTATAAAATTATTCTTAATTAGAACGAAACATGGGATGGGATGAAAGCGTCCCCTGCTTTTTTTTTAACGAGTCCGAACATCGGAAGCGCCATGAGAATATCTTGTGTCGGGATAAAATGGTTTTGTTAACATTCATTTAAAATATTCTCATCCTTCGACATTTACAATGAAAATGTTGATTTAGTTCCAAGCCGGATATCGTCTTTGTTAACCAGATATCTGAGTGAAAGGAGTGCCTTAGAGATATTTTTCGAAGGTGTCATTTTACCGAAGGCTCAAGACAGACAATGAAGAAGGTCTGTAAGTCGTTCTTTGTGTTCTATCTGAGGATGGATTATCGTGTAAATCACGCTTTTGCCTGTGAAATTGTAAATATGTCTTTTTTATAATGCCTTGTCCTGTGCTTTTAAAAGTAAGATAGCTGCTTAAAGTGATAGTATCAGATCGCAGTCTGTTACGATTCACTATCCAGATATCGGTAAAGGATGTTTTGTTGATGCTTTGTTTTAATTTGTTTCAATAAATGCTTTTCCCTCAAATCTGAACAAACAAGATTAGCTATCACTATTGTGTCATTGTGACTGCTATTGTCATTTCCACTGTTTAAAATATTTGCAAAGACCATGCTATAAGGATTACAATGACATCTTAATGAACTTTACTAGATTTCCCAAAGTCAAGTTATGGTCCGTAAAATGTATATCTGAGATAAACGCGTTCAAAGATCAGTAAGCCCTATATTTTCTGTTGATTGTACTCACAATATACAGGTATAATTTGATATTTCCAATCATTTTCTGGAATTGAAACATTGCCACAAGGATCATGAATGTGTTAGAAACTCAAATTCATCATATTCTTAAACTTACACAAAGTCATCTGGTTATAGGTGTATTCAGATCAATACCATTGATCGAAATTCCCTCAACCGGTTAAAATAAAGATTGATGTTACATCATTTTAAATTTTGAAATACAGCTTTAAAAAGGCATGAAGGCGGTGTCTGTACCTAGTAAACATAGTTGCGTGTAGAGTCCACATGAAAATCTGCGTTTTTAAACCCTTTGGTAATCCTTTTCCATCCGGGCTATTCAAGCAAGTATAACAAAGCACCATAGGGATAAACGAAGCACTAACAGGAGTTGTGTCTTGACACTTCCGGGCATCAAACAAATCCTTAAGAACGATATTCAAAAGATACCATTAGTTAATTATAAATAAGGAAAACGGATTAAAGCTATAAATGCAGCGCCTTTAGCCACAATTCATTGACAGAAAAAGCTTTGATCACTTCTGCCCTCCCATGGCAAAAGGAACCAAGTGACAAATTGATTATTTTGAGTTATTGATCAAAAACTGTTTGCAGCTACCATTGACTTGTACACGATTCTCAATTTTCAAGGTGTTATTGCTGGTAGTTGTGAGTAAGATACATACATGGTCATCCTTTTTGAGGTGAGGCCCATTTGCGTTTCATCTCATTCACTTCATCCATACCTAACTCCTTTCTGGTAATCGTTGATTAGAGTTAATTAATACCTTTATTTAGCTAATATTTTCAATTGATTTTATAGGCTTATTATACATTATCTTCAAAATCATACCAAATTTATGACATTTCATACGATTATTGAAAAGTTGTGACAATATTTGATGCACAATGTACGTATCTCATCCACACCAACCACATTTATGCCTGTGTTCATGTCTGGCCAAATTAGCTTATTGACTTGAACTTGTTAATAGCATTAATAATCAATTTTATTCGTGTTAATTCCAACTTGTTTTTGATAAACAATAACTAGGCTTTAAAATCATATAAGATTTGTGACACTTCAATGGATTTTTAAGGAGATATGGCAGAACAATTCATGCACAATTTTCATGATGCCTCAACCTC
>JXSR01S040280.1:40392-53767 GCA_000969725.1 Ophiothrix spiculata | reverse complement strand
TATGTCGTTTCTACGTAGAAGCATCTTCATTTAGTATCTACAATGCATTGTCGTTACATTAGAAAAGATGCTAACATTTAATGTATTGTTTACTTCATCAAACAACTGTGTTCTCAGTATGTACATAAATTTTTGCTCGTGTGGGAGCAAATCCAAGTATAGAAATATATGCAAGATATTTAAGTTATCCCAACCCCAAACACTCGGTGATTAAGACTTATACCTCTAGATTATATATATATTTTTTAAGGATAAAGTGTAGACTAATTTCTGTAATTTCACAAATGTGTACCTTATGACAGTTTTTATTCATCATAAAATTCTTATTATGACGCTATAATTTTATTTATATATATCTCTACAGTTCGAAACAAATATTATAGAATCTACGATTTTCAGCAGACTTAATGATAACTGTTGAATCCTGAATTTATATTTATTGAGTAAAATTTCTAACAATTTAAATCTAAAATCTGAATTATGCATAGTTTAAATTTTAGCATTCATTTTGTTTGCCTCGGTACGGTGTGTGAAAGTGCTTGCGGGGACATGAGGGACTTGATGTTTGTGAAAAAGTACAAGTAAATGAACATTCTCAAATTGTTTCCAGGTAAACGAATGTTTAAAAACAACAATGCATATGAAGTATTGCGCAATAAAAAGGCACACTCAAATTCAGTATTGCCTTGATCGCTGTATATAGCAGCCATGCAAAGTTAGCAGTTTGATGATGATCTCATAAAGTGGGTAGACTCAAACTATAATAATCCCCTACAATACACCGTCATTGTAAAAGGCCTTATCTTTATGATCATGGTTTTCGAATTACATATACGTTTTACTGTTGTTGTTGTTTTGTTTTTTGTTTTTGATTTTTTTAAATGTGTCCTTTTACTAATACTTGTGAACATGGCGGTATACGCACAGAACAGTTTTCATCCAATCTGGTTTTATTTTTAGACTCTTTGTCAATAAACATTTTCCGTTGAATATCTCTTACTGACAGGGACGGCACCAGGTGGGGGCAAGGGGGAATTTCTCTCAATTACCCCTTGTTATTGATCATTTTGACATAAAATGTACAAATTTCGCGCGTATTTTACTATTAACTTTTATTAATTTGGTCAACAATAGGCGTTTTTTAGCCAAAATAAACAAATTTGTCCGAAATAATTTTTTGGCCCATTACATTTTAGGTCTATTTTTTTTGCCGCGCTAAGCGCGCGTTCATTTTTTTCAATTTTTTTGCCCCCCTGAAATTTATCTTGCCCCCCGTTTGCCCCCCAGAAATGAGATGCTGGTGCCGCCACTGCTTACTGAAACGTTTTATATACCGATCCGCATTCATGAGCATGATGGCAGTTGCCTGGGTATTACGTTATTTAAAATTGTGTGAAGAATATGCAACAGAAATGTAAAATCATGAAAATAACTACAGCGCAAACTCATTCGAAGGAAGAAAACACTTTAAGAAGAGCAAGAAACTCTACTATGCAATTCAGCTTACACAACGGATGCCATCATTCATTCTGGTTGTCAAATAACGTAAAGGTATTCAGTCAAACTAAACTCTTTATCATGCGTATGTCGTTTCTACGTAGAAGCATCTTCATTTAGTATCTACAATGCATTGTCGTTACATTAGAAAAGATGCTAACATTTAATGTAATGTTTACTTCATCAAACAAATGTGTTCTCAGTATGTACATAAATTTTTGCTCGTGTGGGAGCAAATCCAAGTATAGAAATATATGCAAGATATTTAAGTTATCCCTTTTGGCAATACTAGTATATTCTACAAAAGTATTTATCACAATTTATTATTTAAAAATACAAGCATAAAACTTTAGGGTAAAATAAATCATTGTGAACTGTCACTTCAGTTCGGCTAGAAAAAAAGTTTCATTTTGTAGAGTTTAGAAATATCGAAAAAATAACACATTTGGGATCAAAACATTGTCTAATACATCAAAAGTAACGCATATTCCATTTTTTTAATATTTTTTCGAGTTAAGTTTTGGTCCAAAATGACCAAAAATTATTTTTGGTTAACAGACTGCTTGAGTCTTGGAGCGAGGCTAGTTTTAGGTAAGAAAACAAGTGAGTTTAGAACTACAATGCGTTACAATGAATTTACCATTCTTGCCTTATCGCTTTCGTTTCACAGTATGAGTAATATACTGTATAAGTGGTTTATTTCGCGCTACATTAATTTTCGCGCTTTTCGCGCTCAATTCTCAAAGCGCGAAAATAAATGTAGCGCGAAAAGTAGTATTTATATACCGCCGCACGTTAAAAAATTCACAAGCGCGAAAAAAAAGCGCGCGAAATGATTCAAAATAACTCGAAATTAGGATTTGCGCGAAAATAACTGAGCGCGAAAATATTGGCGTTTACAGTATTGTCTTACTACGTGAAAATACCATTCATACCTATTTTACGGCTTGTCAATGATCAAAAGACTCTAATGAAATACATGCCTTATGTTTTCTCATTTACACTCAATCTAGAAATACAATAGACTAAATCATACAAACGGATCACTCTATTTTCATGAGAATTCTGATGGTTATCAAAGAACAACTTGTACAGCATTAATATACGAGTTTGACAAATAACAAAAGCTTAAGATACTGATATCCTATAGTGTTACAAATTACATGTAAAACAACCCATCTATATTCGTTACTAGTATTAAACTTATCCTTTTCTCGAAACCGTGTTTTGTGCCACAATTATTTTGGCACAAAGGCTCATTACAAGACAAATTCATATGAAACTTAGACATCATGAGCTATCTAGATTTGATCTCAATGCTGTGTCAGAGACATCACAGACCAGTACTGTTCATAGGCAATGGATAAGTATTATGCGGGGATTATTATGATTGGATCATGGAACTAAATAACATAATCCTATGTTATTTAAATGTTAGGGGAAATCTAAGGAAAATATCTGCAGCATGCAAAAATAATACTAGTACTGCGTTCCTAAGATGTTTTTTTAACTTGCGCCAATTCGACTTATTTTCACAAAGAGGTGCAGTTGGTGCTTGCACTGATCGTGATCATGTTGATTGCATAAATATGATCAAGTATGCCAACTAGTCCTGCAGAATACCCCCAATTTTAGGCCCTGTATGCAATGTTGTTGTTTTTGTATGTTCCTGGATAACAAAAGTGGGTTGAATCCGAATCTGGATGATGCAACTTTGTAAATGTTGAGCATTTGGAAAAAATAAAGGGGGAGTTACCCTTGTCTTGAAAAAAACACCTAATTACAATAACAATTTGTAAACTATTCGTAAAATAAATAATTTGTTTTATAATGAGATAACTTACGATAAACTTGAACAGGTGTTACAGTAATGTTTTGATCTTCGATGGGGTGGGTTTTTTTTTTTTTTTTTTTGATATATCAAAACTCTTCAAATTTAAACATTTTTTTCTAGCCGAAACCAAACATAAGAAAAAAAAATATTGCGATTTTCCTAGGCTGCATACATGTGACAGTTTACGTGATTTATTTCACCCTTAAATTTTATGATTGTCTTTTTAAATAATGCATTGTGATTAAGTACTTTTGTAGACTATACTAGTATTACCAGAAGGGATAACTTTAACATCTTGCATAGACTTGGATTTACTCCCACACGAGTAAAAATTTATAAACATACCTAGAATACAATTGATTGATGAACTTAAAATTATATTAAATGTCAGCATCTCTTCTAATGTAACGACAATGCATTGTAGATACTAAATGAAGAAGCTTCTACGTAGCAACTACCTATGCATAATATAGAGTTTAGTTTAGCTGAATACCTTTGCGTTAGATGACAACCAGATTGAATGATGGAAATAGAACTTTTAAGTCTTTTCGACAGGTATTTCCTGTGACGTCAACAGCGTGTCACAGGTCACTGCACAGAAGCCATCAATTGATCAGTAGGCTTGAGGATGTGTCTCGGATGAGACATGAAACGTCACCATTATTTAGTTCTATTACTTTAATGTTGCATTACCTGGATGAATCAAAATCTTCATAAACGTATCATGTCATGTATGTTGAAATACATTATACATCTGAGTGCTTTACTTTGTAAATAAATTTCCATTATGTTGTCAATGAAATAAGATCAAGTAAAAATAATAAATGATATTGATTTTTGTTTTTCCTTAGTTGAATGAAATGTTTTACATCTCTGTAAGCTAATGCGCTAAATTTACATTTTTTTATGCGTCTGCCAATGTGTAAGCTATTATATGCATTATTTTTTATGCTGTGAAATGGGACGTATTACTCTTCTTATACTTTTACTTTTGAGTACAAACTGCAGAAAACCCATAAATGATAAGGAAAAAAGAAATACCTTACTAACAGCATAACTACTTTTCAAAATTTGGTTCAGTTGTATTGTTGTAATACCTAAAAAGACATACCACTTATTGATAAGATCATTCTAAATTAGAACGAAACATGGGGTGAGAAGAAAGCGTCCCCAGATTTTTTTTTAACGAGTCCAAACATCGGTAGCGCCATGAGAATATCTTGTGTCGGGATAAGATCGTTTTGTTAACATTAATTTAAAATATTCTCATCCTTCGACATTTACAATGAAAATGTTGATTTAGTTCCAAGCCGGATATCGTCTTTGTTAACCATATATCTGAGTGAAAGGAGTGCCTTAGACATATTTTTCGAAGGTGTCATTTTACCGAAGGCTCAAGACAGACAATGAAGAAGGTCCGTAAGTCGTCCATTGTGTTCTATCTTAGGATGGATTATCGTGTAAATCACGCTTTTGCCTGTGAAATTGTAAACATGTCTTTTATATGTGATGGCTCAACCCGAAAGGGGGACTTTGCAAATGATATCAATTTTGATTTTATCATTTCATCTGTTTTAGCATTTTCTCAGCTTTAAAATGACACCATGCTTGTTGAAATTGATGAAGGCGATCAAATCTTACAACAGAAAATCTGTCGGAAATTCTTATTATTTTCTTTATTTTTTGCTGCCTATTTGCACCGGTTTCTTGAAAAGTATTTTGTCGCAAAGTCCCCCTTTTCGGGGTGAGTCATCACATGTATGCTTTGTCATGTGCTTTTAAAAGTAAGATAGCTGCTTAAATTGATAGTATCAGATCGCAGTCTGTTACGATTCACTATCCAGATATCGGTGAATGATGTTTTTTGTTGATGCTTTGTTTTAATTTGTTTCAATAAATACTTTTCCCTCAAATCTGAACAAACAAGATTAGCTATCACTAATATTGTCATTTCCACTGTTCAAGTTATGGTCCGTAAAATGTATATCTGAGATAAACGTGTTCAAAGATCAGTAAGCCCTATATTTTCTGTTGATTTTCCTCACAATATACAGGTATAATCTAATATTTCCAATCATTTTCTGGAATTGAAACATTGCCAGTGTTTTAAAGTAAGCACAAGGATCATGAATGTGTTAGAAACTCAAATTCATCAAAATACGACATTGTCACGTAGTTTAACATGTACCGCAAAATGAAGTTTGCTGCATTTACGGCTCCTTGGAAATGAACGGTCACATATAGTAAGACAATTCGTGTGCATATATTTTCTTATTATCAAAGCCCCAAATCTCAACCCTGTGCTATCGGATCGTTCTTCTATCTTATATGAGATTCCTTCCTTTTAGGAACACTTTTTACCTGTAACGTAATGACTTAATAGCTTGTAATTTAGAATCATATACGTGTCACTTTTCTAAGAGTGTTAGCCGCTAACTCTTGCTACATGGATGGAGCCTTTATACTCACATGAATTACAGTGCCCATCCACCGACTCTACTCTTTGTTTGACGTGGCAGGGAGACATCTCAAAATCTCAAAATACTATATATCTTCCTCTTAAAGGTCTAAAGATCCTGGTTAAATTAAAACACCAACGGATATCACTTAATATGTCTTCAGGGGCGGCTTCAAAACCCAACCGGCGGTTGTCTGCCGATTCTGGGCGGTTGGCTATTGTTCATTCCGGTTTAACAGCCCAAAACCGCCTAGAACCGGTAGGCAACCGCCGGTTGAGTTTTGAAGCCGCCCATAATCATATTCTTAAACTTACACATAGTCATCTGGTTATAGGTGTATTCAGATCAATACCATCGAAATTCCCACAACCGGTAAAAATGAAGATTGAGGTTACATCATTTTAAATTTTGAAAAATCTGCGTTTTAAACCCTTTGGTAATCCTTTTCCATCCGGGCTATTCAAACAAGTATAACAAAGCACCATAGGGATAATCAAAGCAGTAACAGGAGTTGTGTCTTGACTCTTCCGGGCATCAAACAAATCCTTAAGAACGATATTCAAAAGATATCATTAGTTAATTATAAATAAGGAAAACGGATAAAAGCTATAAACATGATAAATGCAGCGCCTTTAGCCACAATTCATTGACAGAAAAAGCCTTGATCACTTGTTTTGACCTCAAGTCCAGGTTCATAAAGTCGTGCATAGACGGTTGGTCATTTTTTCATCTTTCTATATAATTAAACTACCAAGAATACGCGAATTATCTGGTACACAATACAATATAAACTCAACGTTATGATGATAAAGACGGTCGCTAAAAACGCCAAATAACATTACTAAGGTAAGGGCAGCATTGAAGAATGGGACAAACTCCTAGAAAGTATATCACCTCTGCCTATCACCTACGGCTAAACTCCGAGTCAAAAGTTCCTTCCCGTGATTTCTACATACCTACAGATAAATTAAATTATCCAAGATACTGGCGCCCTAGACTAAAAAATACCAAACGACGAAACCACAGGTATAGCAGCATCTGTGTACCAAGTTTGGTCCTTGTGGCATTTGAAGTTTAGGAATTCGAGGTGATTTTATGTATATAGATTTTTGCCCCTTGGGCCCAAGGCCCTTAGCTCACAGGACCAAGACTACAAAACGGCACTACCTCAGGTCAAGGGGCATCTGTGTACATTGGTCCTTGTGGCTTTTGTAGTATAGGAGTGAGAGGTGGTGAATCAAAAAGTCTTACTAGGAAGGAGAAGAAAAATGAAATGTAGAAAAAAAAACGCTCTCAAGGAGAATATCTATGCTGGGTAAACCCAGGCATAGATAATAGATTGATTCAGGTTATGTTTTCGGATGCTATCAATGGGTACAAATTCTTTTTTTAGACTATCACACACCGGATTCAAACCCCAACCACTCGGTGATTAAGACTTATACCTCTAGATCATATATATATTTTTGAAGGATAAAGTGTCGACTGATTTCTATAATTTCACAAATGTGTACCTTATGACAGTTTTTATTCATCATAAAACTCTTATTATGACACTATAATTTTATTTATATATATCTCTACAGTCGAAACAAATATTATAGAATCTACGATTTTCAGCAGACTAAATGATAACTGTTGAATCCTGAATTTATATTTATTGAGTAAAATTTCTCACAATTTACATCTAAAAGCGTACTGAATTATACATAGTTCAAATGTTAGTATTCATTTTGTTTGTCTCGGTACGGTGTGTGAAAGTGCTTGCGGGGACATGAGGGACTTGATGTTTGTGGAAAAAGTACAAGTAAATGAACATTCTCAAATGGTTTCCAGGAAAATGAATGTTTAAAAACAACAATGCATATGAAGTATTGCGCAATAAAAAGGCACACTCAAATTCAGTATTGCCTTGATGGCTGTATAGCAGCCATGCAAAGTTAGCAGTTTGATGATGATCTTATGAAGTGGGTAGACTCAAACTATAATAATCCCCTACAATACACCGCCATTTTAAAAGGCCTTATCATCATGATCATTTTTTTCGAATTACATATACGTTTTACTGTTGTTGTTGTGGTTTTTTTTTTTGGTTTTGATTCTTTTAAATGTGTCCTTTTACTATTACTTGTGAACATGGCGGTATATAGAGAGGTTTAAGGTACAGAATAGCATTTATCCAATCTTGGTTTTTTTTAGACTCTTTGTCTTTTAAGATTTTTCGTTGAATATCTCTTACTGAAACGTTTTATATACCCATCCGCATTCATGAGCATGATGGCAGTTGCCTAGGTATTACGTTATCTAAAAATGTGTAAAGAATATGCGATAGAAATGTAAAATCATGAAAACAACTACAGCGCAAACTCATTCGAAGGAAGAAAACACTTTAGTTTAAGAAGAGCAAGAAACTTTACTATGCAATTCAGCTTACACAACGGATTCCATCATTCATTCTGGTTGTCATATGACGTAAAGGTATTGAGTCAAACTAAACTCTATATCATGCTTATGTAGTTTCTACGAAGAAGCATCTTCATGTAGTATCTACAATGCATTGTCGTTACATTACAAAAGATGCTGACATTTAATGTAATGTTTAGTTCATCAATCAATTGTGTTCTCAGTACGTACATACATTTTGTGCTCGTGTGGGAGCAAATCCAAGTCTAGAAATATATGCAAACTATTAAAGTTATCCCTTCTGGCAATACTAGTATAGTCTACAAAAGTATTTTATCACAATTTATTATTTATAAATACAAACATAAAATTTAAGGGTAAAATAAATCACGTGAACTGTCACATAAGTTCGGCTAGAAAAAATGTTTCATTTTGTAGTAGAGTTTAGATATATATCGAAAAAATACCACATTGGGGATCAAAACATTATCTAATACATCAAAAGTAATGCATTTTTTTTAATTAATATTTTTTTCGAGTTAAGTTTTGGTCCAAAATGACCAAAGGTATAATTTTTGGTTAACAGATTGCTTGAGTGAGCGAGGCTAGTTTTAGGTACGAAAACAAGTGAATTTAGAACTACAATGCGTTAACTATTACAATGATTTTTTTCTGAATATACAATTCTTGCCTTACCGCTTTCCTTTCACAGTAAGAGTAATATATTTTTTACTACGTAAAATTACCCCTCATACCTATTTTACGCATTGTCAATGATCAAAAGACTCTAATGAAATACATGCCTTATGTTTTCTCATTGATTGATTGATTGATTGAATTTATTCAGCATATTATCATCATACATTTACTCTCAATCTAGAAAATATAATAGACTAAATCATACAAACGGATCACTCTATTTTCATGAGAATTTTGATGGTTATCAAAGAACAACTTCTACAGTATTAATATACGAGTTTGACAAATAACAAAAGCTTAAGATACTGATATCCTATAGTGTTACAAATTACATGTAAAACAACCCATCTATATTCGTTACTAGTATTAAACTTATCCTTTTCTCGAAACCGTGTTTTGTGCCACAATTATTTTGGCACAAAGGCTCATTACAAGACAAATTCATATGAAACTTAGACATCATGAGCTATCTAGATTTGATCTCAATATGCTGTGCCAGAGACATCACAGACCAGTACTGTTCATAGGCAATGGAGAAGTTTTATGCGGGGATTATTATGATTGGATCATGGAACTAAATAGCATAATCCTATGTTATTTACATGTTAGGGGAAATCTAAGGAAAATATCTGCAGCATGCAAAAATAATACCACACTGAAAACTTTAACTAGTCAAGCAGCTGATTGACTAACTTTAAACTAGTCAGGCAGGTTAGTCCAGCTTGCCTGATTAGTTTGACGTTGGTCAAGCCAGGCTTGACTAGCTTTAAACTAGTCAAGCCTGCTTGACTAGCTTGTAAACTAGTCAAGCCCACTTGACTAACGTGCAAAACCTTGCTTAACGAGTTTGCCAGACTGAGAGCTTGACTAGCTTGACAGTACAAAAGAGCTTGACCAACTTCAAGTTGGTCAAGCTGGCTTGGCTAGCTTAAGTTAGTCAGGCTGAGCACGGTCAGGTGGAGTCATTGATGGCAACATGGTGGACAGCACAGACATGTAAAACATCGTGCCGTTGTTTGACCTCATAAATATCACCATTATGTACTGATGTATCGTGAATCATAACATTTGATTATATGCAGCTCACGGACTATTTTGGTCATATGTCACTCTTAAACCTCTCTCAACATTATTGACGAATTAGCTATATATACATCGTGGATTAAGCTTAAAAGCTTGTTATCGTACATGCATGTGCACTGGCGTGCTCGACTAGCTTGCCTGACTAACGTTGCCTAGTCCCGCTTGACTAACGTATCGTTAGTCAAGTCTGCTTGACTAACGTTAAGTTAGTCAAGATGTGTACCGTCTGGACTAACTTAAAACTAGTCAGTAACTAGTCAAGCGACTAGCCTAAACTAGTCCAGCTTGCTGGACTAACGTCAAGCTGGTCAACAGACTAACTTAAAATTAGTAAAGCAAGTAAAATGAGACTAGTCCAGCATGCTGGACTAGGCTAAGTTAATCATCCTTGTTAGTCCAGCAATACAGACTAACTTAAAGCTAGTCTAGATGTGTACCGTCTGGACTAGCTTAAAGTTAGTCACACTGACCAGTTTAGGTTTTCAGTGCAGTACTGTGTTCCTTAGATGTTTTAAAGTTTGCGTCAATTCGAATTATTATGACAAAGAGGTGCTTGCACCAGTTGGTGCTTGCACTTATCGTGATCATGTTGATTGTATAAATATGATGAAGTATGCCAAATAGTCCTGCAGCATAACCCCAATTTTAGGCCATGTATGCAATGTTTTTTTTATGTTCCTGGATAACAAAAGTGGGGTGAATCCGAATCTGGATGATGCAACTTTGTAAATGTTGAGCATTTGGAAAAAATAAAGGGGGAGTTACCCTTATCCTGAAAAAAAAACCACAATTACAATTACAATTTGTCAACTTTTTGTAAAATAAATCATTTGTTTTATAATGAGATAACTTACGATAAACTTCAACAGGTGTAATGTTTTGATCCTCGATGTTTTTGTTGTTTTTTTATACATCTAAACTCTACAAATTTGAACATTTTTTCTAGCCGAAACTAAACATAAGAAAATAGATATCGCGATTTTCCAAGACTGCATACATGTGACAGTTCACGTGATTTATTTCATCCTTAAATTTTATTATTGTATTTTAAATAATGCATTGTGATAAAATACTTTTGTAGACTATACTAGTATTGCCAGAAGGGATAACTTTAATATCTTGCATAGACTTGGATTTGCTCCCACACGAGTAAAAATGTGTGAACATACTGAGAATACAATTGTATTGATGAACTAAACAATACATTAAATGTCAGTAACGACAATGCATTGTAGATACTAAATGAAAATGCTTCTACGTATAAACTACATATGCATGATATAGAGTTTTTAGACTGAATACCTTTGCGTTAGATGACAAACAGAATGATTGATGGCATCCGTTGTGTAAACTGAATTGCATAGAAAAGTTTCTTGCTCTTCTAAAAGTATTTTCTTCCTTCGAATGAGTTTGCGCTGTAGTTATTTGAATGATTTTACATTTCTATCGCATTTCTGAATAACGTAATACACAGGCTACTGTCATCATGCTCATGAATACGAATGGGTATATAAAAACGTTTAAGTTAAAGATATATTCTTCGGAAAATCTTTACTGACAAAGAGTCTAAAAGAAAACCAGATTGGATGAATACCTCACTATATACCGCCTTGTTTACAAGTATTAGTAAAAGGACACATTTAAAAAAAATACAAAAACAAACCCAACAACAACAGTAACACTTATATGTAATTCTAAAATCATGATTAATAAGGCCTTTTAAAATGACGATTATTGTAAAGGGAGGATTATAGTTTGAGTCTACCACTTTATTAAAATCATCATCAAACTGCTAACTTTGCATCAAGGCAATACTGAATTTGAGTGTGCCTTTTTATTGCACAATACTTCATATGCATTGTTGTTTTTAAACATTCATTTTCCTGGAAACTATTTGAGAATGTTCATTTACTTGTACTTTTTCACAAACATCAAGTCCCTCATGTCCCCGCAAGCACTTTCACACAGCGTACCGAGGCAAACAAAATGAAAGCTAAAATTTGAACTATGCATAATTCAGGACGCCCTTTAGATGTAAATTGTGAGCAATTTTACTCAATAAATATAAATTCAGGATTATTATTATTATTCAGTCTGCTGAAAATCGTAGATTCTATAATCTTTGTTTCGAACTGTAGAGATGTAAATAAAGTTATAGTCTCATAATAAGAGTTTTCTGATGAAGAAAAATGTCATAAGTGACCGTTTATTATTAATAGGGGCTGGGAGAAGTGACGAGTCGGACCTGACAAGTTATGTGACCCCCCCTTACGTGCACATTGAAAGTTGTACAACCCCCCATTGCACTGTCAAATTTTTCATACCCCCCCCCCCCCTCCCTGTGAAAGAACATGCCTGTGAAAGGACATGCGCACACGTACACCCGAATCATGCATTCTAAAACCATGCATCTGTTAGTTAGGGGCAAGGGATTACAAGGCAGGCAGATCAAAATGGCTGCGAGCAGATTTCCCTTTTTAATTTCTTGCTTTCAACATAATTTTACACTCATTTAGTTGCAACGTCGACATTAGGGAATGTGGGGGAGATAAGGCCTCTTCAGTTGTGAAAAAGATGCAGTTTTTCAAGTTGATTCAGACCACATAGTGCATATTTCCTGCAAATGTATTGCTATATGAATTTGCCTTGGTGGAGAAAGTCAAATATGAAAATGGTACCAATTTACCTCCGCAATGCGCCAGAACACTAGAAGAGTAAGTAGAAAAGGGTAGTCTTCCCAAAATACATGCATGTTTCAGTGTTTTCAGCCCTTCAAATGAGGGTCCCTCTGAAACTGCGTAAATTTTTGTGTCAACTTCTTTCAATTGAAACAATTTGCGTATTTGCTAAGGATAAATACGAGCGTAGCGCGCCAATTTTTGGAATTTTACCTTAAAATTTTAGAAGTCAAGCTTATGTTCAAAGTAGCATAGAATCTCAAACCAAACATGCACTTAGAAGCATAAATGTTTTGAAACCATTTTGAAATTTTAAAAAAATTAAAAAAAATTGGAAATATAAGTGTCTTTTCGAGTGATTTTGCAAGTGTTTATTTTCCTCGAGTGAGGTCAAATTAGGTCTTTGCGTTTTACCTAAAATATACGGTTCTGGACTTAATATAGTTTAGACACTTGGTCAAAAGAGAGCGACAACACTTCTTTAACAGATTTACTAAAGCATTTCCGGTACTTTTACGTAAAACACGAGTCACGTAAGAGAATTTGACGCTTAGTCCAATAAGGTCAAATAAAACATCAAATTTCTACGCAAAATATCATATAACCCCTGAAGTGATCAATTACGCGGTATTTGTCTATTATTAAGTACATATAGTTAAAACACCTTCCCCATATCAGCGAGATTTCGATAGCGTAGTGAATAGGCTATTCGCTTTTGATTC
>JXSR01S040279.1:8708-19107 GCA_000969725.1 Ophiothrix spiculata | reverse complement strand
TTTTTTTTTTTTGGCCTTACTCCTGGATTTTTCCAGTAGCAAATCAGCAAATGGATACCCTGGTCACATAACCTTGGGGCGAGGTTACGATGTGTTTACGGCGTCAATTCAGCAGACGCTGACCGGACACCGGCCGGTGTCCGACCGGTGTCTGTGAGCCGTAGAGACACCGGAAGCATGCCGCAAGAATTTAAATTCCGAGTTAAAACCTTGCGGTTTGTATATGATGTCTTCTGGTGTTCGACCGGGCATCGCAATCATTCACCGGTGTCATAACGGCGTTGCGGTTTCTTGCGCCTTATGTGACCAGGGTGTTAGCCATGCTATTAAAAAGGTTGGTGCAACCCTTTCACTGACAAGGATTTCCACCGACCTTGCATTTCTCTAACACCACAAAAATTGCTAGCAACTGAGATGAATGTTCAGCATCAGTGATCCAAATAATTTTATAATCATCAAAACAAAAGCATAATCCATAAATTGAATAAAAATAATGGCTGCTTACTTTTATTATTCAAATCACCCACTATATCATTTGTAAGGCCCAAACCATGGTCAGCCTCCAAACAAAATTTTCCCTACCAAACATTTGGTCGAGATGTCACCAAATATTTGCCATCGAATTTAAAGTATGAACAGGTTTACAAGAAACATTTGGTCCAATGTGTATGGCAATTCAATAACATGTGCAATGTGCAATTTTATTTGGTCTCAGCTCAGTGTTGAAGTTATTTTGTTTGGAGTCACTCGTCATTTTGACGTCACAACCAAATATGTTTGGTATGGAAAATTTTGTTTGGAGGCCGACTATGGTTCGGCCTTAACCTGCACAGCCTGCCCTGGTAAAAATTGAGTACAATTCTAGTACAAGATTGGAATGTGCACATTTGGAACATCATTCGAGTACAATTTTATTACAATTCCAGTACAATTTTTTGTACTAGAATTGTACTTAAAAAATAAAAACAATTTTATTTAGGACTATAACTCGCCGAAAAATTTAGTAAACTGAGTTTTTTTCCCTCTGTAAAGCTTCCGTATAGGCATATAAATGTTATAATTATTCTTCTTGTCAGCAATTTAAAAACTTTTAATTTAAATTTTCGACTTGCTTTTGTTTACATCTGTCACAAGATAAAAATAGATCGTCACACATGACGGTAATCAGCCAATCAGAGCGTCATATCGCATCTTGGCCATGTGTGCAAAATGGCCGAATGACTTCGAGAGGGTTGAAAAATGGGTTGTCGCAAACTTCAGGTGGACACTTTTTTCTTCAACAATATTCAAGTTCACGTACACAAGATTTTTTTTAGTTTATAGATTTAGGCTTCGTATGATATCCTTCAAATTTTGGTTGGTTACATAAATATAAAGATAGGTAAGCTTATTCAAAGCCCAAATTATGGACTTTTAATTGTCTCTTTTCACATACTATTTTCATATTTTTGGTCAATCTGAGACAATATCTACATTAATTAACCCTTCTACACAGAAAAAATGTGACGTTTCATACAATTCCGACTTCAGTTACCCAATAAAAATCAAAAATTAATTATACCTTAATTTCTCCGTTGCGGTATTGCTTTGGTCAACTCCTTTCTGTGCGCGAGAAATTAAGCCAGTTACGCATGATCCGCGAACTGACTGCTAAAGCCATGAAATTGAACATGTATTGATCTGATTTGATCAAGTTGGTCAAAAATAACATGGGCAAACAACTGGCTTGTGCACAAAATCAATAATAGACAAGCATGTAGCAAATCCAACATGTTTTATTTCCGAGAAGTATTGCAAAGAACTGTCCCCGAGGTGTTGGATGATCAAGACTTCTTCAAAGAAGTCTTGATCATCTAACACAGAGGGAGAGCCCGGGGGTACTTAGTACAAAAGTGATTACGGGGATGTGCCGCAAACTTGGGTAGCAAAATCAGGCTGTCTGGTATGACAATGGGTCCTTTTTCCTTGCAAAATGTGGTATTTTGATAGGTCTGTTTTTCAAAATTTAAAATTTTATGAATTTTGTGCCAAAATGGCGCAAATTTTTGATTTTTTTTCTAAATTTCAAACAAAAATTAGGAAATTTGCATAAAATAAGTGTAAATTTTTGGAGAAAATTTCAATTTTTTAAAAATTCAACTCAAAATTTGGGGAATTTGGTATATGGATGGGTCCCATTTTCTTGAAAATTGGTATATACATGGGTGGTACTTCAAATGTAGGTAGTTTCAGTACCATGCGTAGTACTGTAACGGGCCGAACGTAACCCACCCACTTACTCTACTGTAATAATCACGAAGCATACCAGCGCTTAATAAATTCTGAAATACGTCCCAACCGGGACCCGAACCCTGGACCTCCTGCACCCAAAGCGAGCTCGTAGTGCATAGACCAAAAGAGGACTTCCCTGTCAGGTCTATACACTGAACGAACCTATACATTCGTGACATTATTCCCTCCCTCACACTAGACACATCCTCATGTCTTAATCACAACAAAAACGACTCCCATCTTGGCACTCAATCCAATGGGGGGTCCGCCTTTAAGCGTTAAGAAACCCTAGGGACCACCGCTGCCACCAAATTGTAACGGGCCGAACGTAACCCACCCACTTACTCTACAATATTAATCACGAATTCATAGCATACCAGCGTTTAATAAATTCCGATATTTTTCATATGACCCGGCCGGACCTAAAACCCGGGACCTCCCGCACCCAAAGCGAACTCGTAGTGCATAGACCAAAAGAGGACTTCCTCGTCAGGTCTATACACTGAACGAACCTATGCATTTGTGACAGTACCAAATGCATACTATGTTCACAGCCACTATTGTCCAAACAACATGGGCACTCGCAGTACATGGTTGATTGAGGGCAATGTAAGGGACTGTTCACACACACTTGTAAGGGGGATCCTGATGGTAGTTAGTGGTCTAGATCACAAGTAAACAATAATAAAGAAATTGAAATCCGGGTAAGTGGGCTTGATACCACATCGGCATTTAGCATGGGTGAGAGGACTCTAAGGCCTTGTATCGATTGGCTGTACCCATATTCTGTGTGCACTTGTCTCGTTTTCTATTGTTAGTAATTGTGCGGCGCAACACAGACAATAAACTTCGTTCTGCTTAGTGATCATATCAGTGGCCTGTGTACGGCAGATATTCCAATTACCTGGTGCTCACCAAGTATGAACATGTTGATTGGTGGTGCTGCCAGGTCATAGGAATCATCTGCCGTACATAGGCCACTGATATCACTACTAAGCAGAACGAAGTTTATTGTCTGTGTTGCGCCGCACAATCACTAACAATAGAAAACGAGACAAGTGCACACGGAATATGGGTACAGCCAATGGATACAAGGCCTAAAATGTTGCGACAATGAGAACGGGAAATCAATGAGGGCCGGAGGACTCTGTTATGAGATCCATAGCATATCACGTGTATTTTACAATATTATGAAATGGTGTTTTTGTGTTGTGTTAGAGACTAGCAATGATTGAGTAGGATTGATTTTGTTCATGAGGTATTATTTTATCTTAGGTCGGGTCAAACAAATTACGATGTCGCATTTACTACAATAATTTCATTGTCGTGATTAATATACATGTGGTCAAATATACTTTTCCACTTATTTATTACAATCGTGTCGCATTACTTTCCGGTCACACGAGGACAAAACCAATTATGAGATTGTCGTACGGAAGTGTCAATCAATTACCGTATGCTAAGCTGAGGTAGCTTCCGGCTAGGCAGAGCTTAACCCTAACCGTACAAAATCACAAAAAATCACAATCCACGTAGGTAGGAAAATCGCCTAAGTCCAAATACGTCATAGACCGGAGTTAGCAATGGTCACAGAATAGCTGTCATGGTAGCGCGTGCTCGGTGGCTTTACATAGTGACAGTTGGGTTGGGAAGCGAGAGGTCCCGGGTTCGATTCCAGGTGGAAACCCGCCATTTTTAACGTGCAGAATTCTGAGGTGTTAGTTTTTAAACGGAGAATTGCTCAGTACGGTTAGGGTTAGTGAAGCATACATATGGGTCTACACTAACCCTAACCGTACAAAATCACAAAAAATCACAGTCCACGTAGGTAGGAAAATCGCCTAAGTCCAAAAACGTCATAGACCGGAGTTAGCAATGGTCACGAAATCGCTGCCATGGCAGCGTGTGCTCGGTGGCTTGACATAGTGACAGTTGGGTTGGGAAGCGAGAGGTCCCGGGTTCGATTCCAGGTGGAAACCCGCCATTTTTAACGTGCAGATTTCCGAGGAGATAGTTTTTAAACGGAGAATTGCTCAGTACGGTTAGGGTTAATTGAACTAAGGTCGCTCGATATGGTTGACGGAGTTTTCACATTATGTTTACAACGAAGAGATGCGGTCACACTGTGTTCTTACCGCATTACTTTAAAATTTATTGCAATAAATACATCTCAACAACGGAAATTGTCTTCGTTCATTTTTTTTAATGCAACAACGACCAAATTGTAATAAATACGGGTCAGACGTATTTACAACAGCAAAATTTATCGTAGTAAATGCTACCTCGTTGTTCGTCTGACCCCGGCCTATTTTTGTTGCTACCACATGGACAAACCTTGAAACATAAGTTTAATTGAATATTTAGCAATATTGGGTATGTTGTTATGATTCAAAATCTATGGACACATACATTTCCCTGTATGGTCATATTGGTTTATGTGCGTTAATGGGCTGCATAGGGCCAACCAGATATGAAATGGTCGTAGGAATGTGGTGGTAGGACAATGGTTTAGGGCGTGCATGTATCATAGGTGCGTCTGGCTACAGAGGCATAGCCCTGTAGCCCGGTGGCGCGTATGTTCAATGGTATTAAGACTTAATATTAAAAAATACCCCCCCCCATCCACCCAGTTTATCTATGAATAGCTTTGTCAAGGTAACTAACTGCCTTGGCTGACTGCTGACCCCGAAAGTAATTTGTTGTTAGGCTTCACTCACAGTCATTCAAATTCCGTGTCCAGCGATAGTGCTGTTATGAGTGATCTGCAGACGAATGACCTTCCCAGGGTCACAAAAGCTGAATAAATAGTAAAGCTGAGTTGCTACGTCACGAATTCTTAATTTTTTCACAAAATTGGCTATTAAAAACATCCTTAACTTTTGATTGACAAAATCCCGAGTGAAATCTATGCTTACATAGGTTATCTACCTATATGTGTGGTCATATTCAGTGGGTGATCTCTTTTGACGGAGATATTTCGAGTATTATCCGTCCACATATTCAGACATTACTATGCGAATTATAAGGCGGCTACCCGTGTTGATTTTTTGTCGTGCTGCGCACATTGACCTGGGATGATAGCGTCTAGCTTATAAAGTATACTGACCTTGAGACCTGCATTTGTAATTGCCCAGTCTAATCAGTTATCTATGATCATGTTCCTTCCTATAGTTCTGTCAGGCCACAATTTCCACTGGTATATCTTCTTGAATCAAATGTTTGTTTTTTCCAGAATGAAGTTGCAATGTATCCTTTTTCAAAACAGCTGGCCTTCAGAATATAAACACAGATAAAGAAAAGAAAGAATTGAATACCAGAATGCAAGACTGACCCAAGTCCACATTTTTTCAAAAATGAGTTACACACAGGAGAACTTTCTTATAGCTAGGGCTACCTGGTGCATGAAGGATTAAAATGAATCCACACTGCAAGTGCCCTAAAAAGTCATTTATGTATTCAAAAGTTAACATATGAAAGTAGTCAAAACCATGTTCTCGGCCATATTTCCTCTTGAAATTGGAAGATAATTGGTGTTTGGCGTAAGTCTTATTTCAAAATGGCGGTCGAAAAACCTATTTAAGGAAAAGTTCAGCAGCAAATTTGAAAATACTATGTTTCTGATTGACCTGTCACTTAAATTTGGCTCAGACAAGCAGAACATTATAAGCACAAATGTATATGTACAAAATATTTGATCCAACTGGATCTCATCCTTTTTTTATAAAAAATTTGATACATAAAGCACATGTATGAATACAAGACTGATCCAAGTCCATTGTCTTAAATGACCCCCTGCAAAGCATTGCAAGCACAAATACTACATAGAAAAATCATTTTTCATATGGCAATTGGAATCATTATTTTTAAAAAAAAATTTCAGGTGATTTATAGTGCACTACGCGGTCCCCCTGACTTGTAATTCCACACGGCCTCAGCACACTTTACAGAGCAGTTCTAATCATTGGGTTAAATCACTACCTGGACTCCCTGGGGCCAAAGGGCTTACTGCGGCCTACATATTGGCGCAACCCTAGCTTGAGCAATTCACACCCTTATTGAATATACATTATTCGCACACTCAGCTCCCAGCTGGACTCGAACGCGAAAAACGATCAATATCTTATGTTTAACAGTCCGAGAACTAACCGACTGAGCTAGCGAGAACTATATTAACCTACCCTGCGAGCCAAATTGGCATAACTTAAACATCAGACATGCGGCGAAGTTTTTTGTTTTTCATGAAAACTATTCCAGTGGACTTGGTCACTTTTGCATTCCCATATTCAATTGAAGATCTAGGCAGTGTTCCAATTAATGTTTGCTCTTGCATGTCCAGGTCAGAGGAGGGTGGCCGTGGCAACTGTTACTGGTTGCCGTCGTAGCCGATTCCCCCGGTTGCATCATGTCCTATACCGCCTCTGGCGTGAAGCCGTTGGGATTCGTGGAAAAAACAACTTCCGGGATGATCAGTAAAATTATTTTTGTAATCGGTAAAAAATATGATAACATATATAAAAAGTGGGGTTCACGCGTGAACCCCACTTGATACTCTGAATACATAAATCCGCTGGGGTTCACACGTGAACCCCAGCGGATTTAGAATAACATAATTATGTTGATTACTATAAGAACACTTATGTAATTTTTTCTAGGAAAGGTAAAAATGTGAATCTTGGTAATATTTTCTTCAATATGCGAGTCACGTGACCCAATAGATATACATGTAAATTGTACCCTAAATTTGCATTTTAGAAATCCCTCGTCCCTAAATCTAGTGGATGCTATATATCGTGTCCTATGCCGCCTGGTCCAGGTGGCATGACAATGTTTTAATTAATTACACAGTCATTCATGAATGTATGTATTAATGCCTTGGAAGGGGTACTCTCCTGTCATGTAAAAGAAAGGAACCACAACAACTTGATCAGTACAGTCAGGGTTGGAAACTCCTATTCCGAGCCAATGGGCAAAATGTGTAGTGATTGGCCGATTCAATCGGCCGGATCGGAAATCGGCCCAGTTATTGTGAGATCGGTGACGAATCGGGATTGGCAAAAATCACAGAACTCTACCGATTCAGCCAACCGATCCATATATACCACAACAGCTTGAACATGTAGCTGGAAATCTCCATTAAATGTGTTTAAAATGCAAGCATTCTGCCTTGTTGGACTAAACAGACTAATAAAGTAACTTGCTTTCATTTCTTTTATTGTCAATCTTTATCATTATTTCGTTTTCTACATTAAAAAATGATCAAATTCATGGAAAACGTACCATTGATAACACTTTATTTCTGTTGAGAGTTTATAAGTAACTTCAAAACAAAATCGGGATCAGTATCGGATTGGGCCGATTATTTAAAATTGAATCGGGAATCGGCAATTACCGATTTAGGGTGGATCGGCCCAACCTTAAAAATGTGGACCAACCACGAATAGGTCTATTACTCGAATGTGTATGTATACTCGCCATTCAACCCGTACAAATCAAACGCTTCACTAGTTTTAGTGACAACGCAACGACTGTAAAAGCAATATACATCACCTCGCGGAATGTCGTAAACAACTTCGGATTAACGCGCAGATAACAATGGGGATAAACCCTACTATGTGCATTGTGCATAATGATGGTTATTATGTGACGTAGCATGGTACAAATCGGTCCTATATGCATGAGCTGGGTCTCAGCACTTTTCAATAGGTAAGTTTCAAATCCCTATTTTATCTTTATTCCCGGGTATGATTATTACCTACTTGAGCTAAAGAAGATCGGAAGTGTTTAGTGGCTAAATCAATGGTGAGAAACTGATTTTCAAGAAAATTTATAGTCTTCGTGGGGCACTAGTCATGGAAGGTACAAATTGTATTGTATGCTGTTACTGCAGCAACCAAAACCCTCTTCCACTCCACGTGGCCCCCATTTCAAGCTTATCTCAGTACTTAACACCCCTGTTATCACATGGCCCCAAATTCAAGCTTATCTCAGTACTAAACACCCTCGTTTTCTGTGAGAGCAGTTTAAAAAGTCCTGTTCAAACTTATTTCAAATTCCAGCTTTTACAGTCACATTTTATGGTGAAAAAAAAGCTACGAAGCCCTATTTTGACCAAGTAATCAGTTCCAAAAAACATTTGTGGAAAACCCACACAGTACATCCCTACAAAATATGTGTGAGCACCCCCTCCCAGATGTAGGATAGTTCAGGAAGAACATCAGCTAATTAATAAGGTAATCAGGCTTACAAACTAAGCAGTACTAAGCCACAGAAGCTACTATATGCAGTGCAGGATAAATGGTATGGTACTACATAAGAGAAAAGATCAACGTCGGCCCATGAACCTCTGCGCCTGATTGGCAGACCCATTTAATTTTGCTCTAATTTTTTTCTTCAAACTCTTCCTAAATAGCCCATATGTTTTGTAAAATAATATCTTTTACCTAAATAACAGTAATTAACAGAATTTCCCCAAATTTGATTTTGAATTTTTAATTATTTTGTGTATATTTCGTCTTGCGCAATACACGTTTCTTTAAGTATTTAGATTCCACTTGTACTTATCAGCAGATTGCATGGCTTGATGGAAAATTTCTCGCTTCCCAATAAATCACAGGTTTGATTCCCGCATACTCCCTCATTCTTACATTTTATTTCAATAAGATCCCATCATTTTCTTTTACCCATCACTCTCTATGATGTAGAATTCTCCTTTTTTTTTTAATTACTGAAAAGACATGAGCTACTGATAAATCTGCTAATTTACGGTATACGGTAGGACAACACTTCACGCGGCAGCCATATCCCGAGAGCGAAAAATAGGTATCTTCGGATGATCCTTGTATGTTTATAAGGAGTACAATAAGGAAAAGTGTGATAAAATATTATTATGAACATTCATCTCCTTATGGGTATGTGTCAAAAACCTTTATTGTACTCCGATTACAACCTCAGTGAGCTTCTAAAGTTGGCCAATTTTGACAAAAACGCAATGTATTTCAATGGAACAAATTAGCAATATTTGAGTTTCTGTATAAAAGATTGGAAATCCCAAAAAGGCTAATGGGCCAATGTTGATCTCTTCTCTTGTACTACATGTGGACTTGTCAATAAATTAGGGTTGGTATATCAGCAAGCATTTTCATTGTTGACAAACCCAAAAAAGTTGAGTGACGGACATCAACACTGTTGACAAAACATTTTCGTTATTGCAGCAGACTATTAAAATAGCAACTTTTGGCACTTCACTGAATTCGTCACCTGTTCAATTGATATCAATGTAATGAATGGAATATGAATGGAATGAAAATGTTCTCAATTGAGGACCCTAGAACTAAAAGGTGGTTAAGTCACAAAATCTTGAAAATTGAGTTGTGTCAATTTCCTGCTACAGAATTCTCATTTCTACATTCTGTAAAAGTTTTGTAGTAATTTGATGATCAGAACATGCGTAAAAGTCACTGCGAAATACAGCAATACCATTCAAGACTACACAAATGATTTTATGGTTGTGCCGTTTTCTCAGTTTGTACTCAATGTGACTTAACCCCCTTCTAGTTCTAGGGTCCTCAATTGAACATCGATGTGTAAAAAATTGTGCTTGAGACAAGTAAAATATCAGGATAAATTTCATCAATTTCAGTTTTCTCAATTACTTTAATTTATTTTTGTTTATTGATTTAATTTCATCTTATTTTATTTCATTTCATTTTGTTCTATTCTATTTTACTTTTTATTCCCCGACAATATTAAAAGGCTCGTTGAAAAAGAGTGTAAAATTTTGCTTTTGTCAACAACATTGTCGACAAGAGCCTTCCCTAAACTTGGGTAGCAAAATCAGGCTGTCTGGTATGTCAATGGGTCCTTTTTCTTTGCAAAATGTGGTATTTTATTGAGTAGTTTTTCAAAATTTTCTAAAATAAAATGGTGCAAATTTTTGATTTTCTTCTTAATTTCAAACAAAAATCAGAAAATTCGCATCAAATTGGCGTACATTTTCGGGGAAAATTTCAATTTTTGTATAAATTCAACTTGAAATTTGGGGAATTTGATAGGCCTATATGGATGGGTCCCTTTTTCTTGAAAATTGGTATATACATGGGTGGTATTTCAAATTTCCCAGCAGCACACC
>JXSR01S040271.1:2096-16628 GCA_000969725.1 Ophiothrix spiculata | reverse complement strand
TTACACAGTTTGCTTGATGTTGAGTATATGCTTTAGCTTTGCTTAACACTTTCAATTGAATAGAATTCTGTACATTTTTGTCCTTTAGTTTCCAAATGTATTCACTAAAGTGAGTGAGGCCCAAGGGCCTTACGAAACAAATTTGTAAAGTTATGTAGTTATATCGAAGAAATCCAATATTGTATTCTTGCTCCCTTAATGGTTGAGCACTTTACCTTTGGATGATTACACATATAGATTTGCAATTATTATTTAACACTAAAAACACTTATTTTTTAATTATCAAAACTTAATTAGACCCACGCTCCTTAATGAAAACAACATGGCGTCAATTCAGAGCCGCTGTCCAGTTCCTCGACCATTTCGCCATCCTTACTCTTCACTGACTATGTACAAGCGAGGTCAATTGTTTCCCTTTCGTTACTCTACACATATGAGTCTAGTATAAACCTTAAATATTCCTCGAAGAATAATTATACGCAGGTACTTCCACTTTCCGGGCATCTTCGATGATTTTCCATATGTGTAGTTTTTTATAGACGACTGCTTATACCATTATGTATACGCGAGTTAAATGCATTACGTTTACACTGTGACGACTTGGGGGTAACGACAAGCAACGAATACCTTCAGTTTTGAACTTTACGCTCGTCATCGTTAGTTAAAGTCGGTTAACGCTCACACAATCCGTTTACCAGGTTTCAGGTTATGAGTTCGAGCCCCGCTAGTGCCAACGTGTTGTGAACCTGGGCAAATCACTTTATCACACTTGCCTCGTCGACCCAAGCGCATTGGGGAGCTGTTTAGGGGGGAATATCACAACCTAAGTGCTGATAGGTCTGCGCCTTCGGTCATTGGCCGCAAATGGCCTAGTTTAAGGCGAAATGGTTCTGACGATTACCTTGTTACGGCGTAATAATAATGGCCAGCGCTTTGTATCCACTGGAAAAGGCGCAATATAAATGCCGATATTATTATTATTATTATTATTACCACGCACGCTATCGTTACTACAAGTCGTTTTCAGTTGCAGATACGTTACCCTCCGCCGTTACTCTACGTCACAGTGTAAACGACCTTTTAACACTGACTTTGCGGGGACTCGAACCATGGATTATGGCAGGGATTAGTCATGCATTACGAAGCGAGGGATCTACCGCTGAGCTATTAAGGCAGCGTTGAGATTGTGAACTTAAATCTAAAACATAAACGGAGTTCGGGCAAAACGCGGGTTTGTTACATTATCATTCAAAATCAACTCAGCATATTTATAAAATATTGTTTGTAATTCAATACGAAGTATCAAGCCTACAATCTGTCAAAATGTGAAACCACTCGAATTGTTCGAACATCATGAAATTATTAGGTTTCGGCGAAAGAGGGTCAACTTTTTCGAAGTAGTCTTTAGGCGTCATTTTGACCGTAATAATGGACGTGAAATTACTAGTACAGTTCCATCAATAAACTAGAGACTCTATTCAATTTGTAAGTCAAAAATTGTGATATTCTGACAGAAGTAAGTAGGTAAAATATTGCAGTTAACATGACATTCAGCCGAGCGAGACGTTTTTAGGGACTGTAGCCTTAAGTGTACTGCGTAAACGCACCTCCGTGTACGCTGTGCCGTGCGTGACGCGCTTATTTGAATATCAACTGTGGATTCATCACGAATCAACAACGGGGCGCTCCCGTATAAGAAGATACGGTGAGTTTTAGAAAGTAGGATAGAAAAATCTTCTGTACAAAATAATGAGCATACAAAATTAATTTTCTTTATCTTATCATGCTTGTATATATAGACAAGGAAGACCCGACTATATCAAGTATGCCAACTGAGGTGACACAAGATACAGACAGTGGTTCTGCAACTGCAGTTGTGACCTGGGTATTTCCTACAGCAAGTGACAATTCTGGTGTCGTGACCCTTACGTCCAGTCATGAATCTGGTGACGCGTTCTCTATAGGTGATACAAAAGTTACATTCACGGCAACAGATGCAGGTGGAAATCAAGTCACAGCTTCATTCACCATCACTGTCGAGGGTTTGTTGATACAGTTTACACTTTATTAGAGAAATGGTGTGTAATGTATACCTTCTGTTGGATGGTTTTATTTGATTCTTGTCTTGTTTAATTAAAAAATTAGTAAAATCTGTCATCATGATCGTGGAATCAAACATAGTAATTGTCAAATTAATTTAGTTTTAATATAGTTTTCTACCGGCCCTGGTATTGATCATACCCCAAATAATTGGGTATGTTGGAAATTGCAGCTTTATACGATACCCCTTAAAATGAGTAAGCAATTTTAGGTTAATATTACCACCCGTAGTGATGAATTTAGTTAGCAATAATGCATATTTATTCAAATTCTATATGAACATTAGGGTTGTATATAACTAATATCACGTTTATATCAGTCATTAATCTGTCAAACAAATACATTCTGTTAAAGTATTCGAATTTTCTCTCCATTTGAACTTGTACAGACAATGAAGACCCTTCCATATCAAATACGCCATCTGATGTTACGCAAGATACAGACAGTGGATCTGCAGTTGTGTCCTGGACATCCCCTACGGCAAGTGACAATTCTGGTTTAGTGACCATGACATCGAGTCATAACTCTGGTGACACGTTCAATAAAGGTGACACAACGGTTACATTCACAGCTACAGATGCATCTGGCAACAAAATCGAAACTTCATTTACAATCAGTATTGGAGGTTCGTTCGTTGTTAACAATATTTCTTTTAAACAGAAAAATAATAGAAAAACCTGGTATACCTGGTTTTTGATGTACCAGGTTTTTGATGTGTTGAAATATTATCGGTATTTATTTATTTATAATGTCAAAAGATAAAATCATTTATTATTTATTTATTTTTCCGGTTGCGAATATGAAAATATGACAATATGAGAGTTAAAATGGATTTATGTTAATAGCACCAAGACAAATATGAATTTGATTGGATTACACTTGAAGTAAATAAAACCTTTCATACAATAGCACTATAAACCCGAGAGAAAATTGGTTGGTAATGAGCATTATAGTTGGGGAATAAAAATAAAATCTTCTACATGTGTACAAGATCTTAATATCTATTTATATTATAAAAGCGAATGCACTTCTCTTTATTTCATCATGCTTGTTCATACAGATAACGAAGACCCGTCTATATCCGGTACGCCCACTGATGTTACACAAGATATTGACAATGGTTCTGCAACTGCAGTAGTGACCTGGACATCCCCTACAGCAACTGACAATGCTGGTGTAGTGAACCTGACATCAAGTCATGAATCTGGGGAAGCGTTCCCTGTAGGAAATACAACGGTTACATTCACAGCAACTGATGCAGCGGGTAACCAAGTCATGGCTACGTTTGTCATAACGGTTGAAGGTTTGTTCACTTGCATTTTGTTTAATTAACATCCAACCTACGCGTATATGATGAAATAGGTTTTTACTGCAAAGTTGATGCTAATTAATTCTCGAAACACGTATGTATAGTAAACTTTGTAGGTGGACATGCAAATGCCCCTTGTTATCCCAGGAAGGGAACGAAAGAAAATAGAAAAGGAAATTTGTAGAAAATGGACTTGTAAAGATGATAAAAGAGGAAGAGGTGTTATATTACTGCAGATAGCCATAACAATTGTGCTTTTGATGATAAAAGCATGGAACTTTGCACATAAGTTAAGAATGTGGTAATAAGGATAATTATTCAGAAATTCAGATTGGTATGGTTTAGAACAAGATTTGACCAATGTTGAAATTTGACCCTCTGTAAATGGTGGCCATTTAGAAAAATGGCCGCCGTTTTGTTTCTAGACAAGATCTGAGATGCCCCTATTTCTAATTTTCTTTCAAAAAGTACACTCTACATGTGTGCCAGATTTCATACCTTTATTATCAAAAGCACAATTGTTCCATACTATGTAACCTATCTGCAGTACTATTAAGAAGAGAGGGGGAAAAGAGGGAAGGGGCAAAGAAAATTATCATCAGTCAGAGGTCATTCAATAGAAATGGAACTTTTTTTTTGGAGTTCAAGCAAAAAATCATCATTTTTATTCGACCACAAAAGCACGTTTTTCAGCCATATATTTATTACTTGATACGTGAGAAGTATTTTCCAATCAGAAATTGTAAAGTTTTTCTATCCGAGCATGAATGAGCACATGTTTTATTTGAAAAATGTAATAAACGTTACCAAAAAGTTACACCAAAAATGTCACAAACGTTACCACACAAAACAACCCATTTAAAAAAATTCTGACGATAGAATTTCCAATATTTTTATGAAATAGTAAATTTGTTACCCATCATCTCTGCAAAGCGCAATAAAAAGATCGCTAACACGTCAGAGAATCGATACTTTGAAGTCATTTTGAGCAAAAAACATTTCTGTGCGATGTCACAAACGTTACCGAACGTTACATGAATTTTACTCAGTTACTTACATGTCTGGACCCTGCCCTGTCCACCGGTGAGCACTGTTATCAACAACAAACTCGTGGATAAAATGTTTATTTTATTCTATGTAGCCATCTAAACGTGAAATTTTTTAATTTTTCGGTCACAAACGTTACTTTGGAATCACAACAGAAAGTAATAATTGTTACTTTTCCCGTTCCGAACTAATTACTGATTGCCTAAACGTAAAACTAGTGCCTCATTCTCTTATAAGTCGTTCGTTTGTTTTGATCACACTACCAAAGGGATTTTTCACTTCATTTTTTTTCTGCATTCCCCTATGATTGACAGATATTTAGATCAAATTAACATTGCATGGTCTACACGTATTTTTGTTCACTAAATACATATGTGGTCATTGAAATCCATTCAACTATCATTTTACAACAAAAATATGTCAACAGATCATGAAGATCCGTCAATTTCTGGGATGCCTGGTGATATGACAGAAACAACAGTTTCTAATACAATGTCCACTAGAACAACGACCTGGACAAAACCTATTGCTAGTGATAATTCCGGTTTAGTGACCCTTACATCAAGTCATAGCTCTGGTGATGCATTTCAAACTGGAACGACGACCGTAACATACACTGCTACTGATTCAGCTGGAAACAAGGTTACTGACACATTTATGGTTACGATTACTGGTAAGTAATTCCTTGAAGTGATTACCATTCCTATCTCCTATCAATTAACCAGCCCCGTATTCATGGAACCTAGATAATTTTAACTTATTGTTCACCTGCCAAAATAACAATAGTTAAGGGTCTTTTCTTTGCCCTGGAGAGTTAGCGTGGTTTCTTGAATATTGATCCTGATGACGCCACCCAGATAAAATATATGGACTCCTGTAATTTATAGTCAGATTCAATGCGATGACTCCCCTAAAAAAGGTAAACTTTGCGACAGGACACTTTTCAAGAAACAGGTGGGAATAGGCAGAAAAAAATGAAGAAAATAATAAGAATGTCCAGCAAATTTTCTGTTGTAAAATTTGATTGCCTGATCAATTTCAACAAATAAGGTTTTATTTTAAAGCTTAGAAAATGTTGCAGCAGATGAAATGTTAAGGGTATTAATATCTAGGCCTATCAAAACAAACACAATAAGCTAAAAAATCAAAGGTCATGGATAACAGGGGGTGCTTCATCTTAATACTTTGTAGTATTGCTTTAAAGTCCGTTTAGTTATCCAATAGTAGTACTCGATAACCCGGTTTCTACAGAATAGTGATAGGAGCAATGTATTTCTATCGTTATCGCTTAAATGTGATCAACGGCTGAAAGTCGATTTTGTTTCCAGTGTGTTATTGTTGTTTCCTGTGTATTTTACATCGTCGGAGCGATGTATTGTTATCATCGTCGCTAAAATGTGATCAACGGCTTAAAGACTATTTTTGTTACCAGTGTGTGTCAATGTTGTTTCCTGCAGAATGCAGCTGTTGTGCTCCTCTGGGTATGAGTGATGGATCGATACCGGATAACCATATCACAGCATCATCGGTGCGCTCTAGTCATTATCCATATAAAGCTAGACTGGGGCCGTACACTTACTGGATGAGCAAATATAGTGATAGCAACCCCTGGATCAAAGTTGATTTAGGGCAAACAGTACTAGTTACAGGATTGAAAACAAAGGGCGATGGAAATTATTATTGGGTGTCAGAAATCATGGTGCAGTTTGGATTGGAGACCAGTCAACTTGAATATATCAAGAATGACGATGGGACGAACAAGGTAAGTTAATTTTTTGGGTTATTTCATATAAAGCCATATCATGCAAGTCTGGGGTCGACATCTGTCATAGCCAGTGATAATGATGATGAACCCTAGATACAGGTTGACTTGATAGAGGCATTCCTAAGTCACTGGATTACATATTTTGACATCGAGTTAACTGTTGTAAAGTTGCTCTCTATTGTATAAATTTCATTTTGGACGGGACACGAAGGGGCCTGAGTTCTAAACAACAAACATAGAATTTTTGTGAACTTTACATTTTGACAATTATAACTGCTTACCATCTTTCTGAAGTAATTTAGCCTGTTCAAGTTTGTCGTAAGCTATCTCATTAAAGGACAAAGGATTTAGTTTACATTTGTAAACTAAATCGTAAATAACAAAAGAAGTATCGAATTAATTTTACCGCACAAAAGAGGCCTGTCAATCAAAATATATGATGGGCTGTTGTCTTCGACGAAAGCAAAAACGTCTAGAGGTTTTTAGCTGTGCTTTTTTATCGTGTAAGCACAAAAGGATTGTTAAGGATTGCAATTTCTCAAGTGGTGATTATCTATACTTATTAACTCCAGTGAATAGAATAAGTAATGGGTTAACAAAATATTTTACTACGGCTTACAAAATGCATTGTGATGCCCTGGTCACATAACCACCGGTGTCCGACCGGCGTCTGCAAAGCCGCAACGCCGCAACGCCGGTATGACATCGGTATGACACCGCTGAATGCTTGCGAGCTCTTGCGATGCCCGGTCGGACACCGGTCGGACTCCGGTGGCTATTAGACCATAACTGAAGACATCGTATACATGCCGCAAGGTTTTAACTCAGAATTAAATTCTTGCGGCATGCTTCCGGCGTCTTACGGCGTTACGGACGCCGACCGGACACCGGTCGGACTCCGGTCGGTGTCCGGTCGGACACCGGCCGGTGTCCGACCGGCGTCTGCTGAAATCTACCTGGTATGACGCCGTAAGCACATCGTAACCTCGCCGCAAGCTTATGTGACCAGGGTATTATGCACGGACAGAACATTTGAACTTGCTAATTGTGTGAATTCTGAAGTGATTGTTTTGGACCGAGGTATTTTTCTGAAGGAGCGCAGCTCCCGATGAAAATACCGATGTCCAAAACATTCACCGACGAATTCACACAATGACTGAAAAATAGGTGGTATAAAGTTATTATTGTCATTGATAACCGCTCTTTTTGGAACAAAAATGGGTCAAAAACGTGGATTTTAGGTCAAATTTGATTTGACCCCGCCTTTGACCCCGCCACTTCTTTACTCAAGTTGAGTGGTCATATTGAATGTTTATATGTAGTAGAGTGAGAATCAGTTTTCAAATATTGGAGTTGAGAAAAGGATAAGCAACATTTAAATCTTTATCACTTAAAAAAAGAGCTGTCTCATCAGCATACATGATCACATTTTGCATATCATTTATGAAGATGAAAAACAGATGTGGCCCAAGAATACTCCCCTGAGGCACTCCAATGGTCATTTGTAGAGGATCAGACAGGACATTATTACATTGAACTATTATCAATATGAATTACATACTCTATGGTATAATGAAACAATATTTATATTAATTAGTACAATAATAAAACTGAAACATCTTCGCTTCTTTGACAGGTTTTCAAGGCTAATGATGACGGTAGTGCTGTAGCTGATGTGCCCCTTAGTGCAAACGGCATTTCTACGCGCTGGTTGCGTATCTATCCCAAAGGTTGCGTGTATAAAGGAGGGAATCCAGATAAGTGCGCGTTGCGGTTTGAGATCTTTGGATGCATCTGACCTGATTGAAGACAAGACATGCTGCTTTTAACTTAGCTATTCTTAAATATACAATCTATTTTCTATCTATACTGTCTATAAAAATGAAGAAGTGTAAATAGGGTGTGATTAACTTTACTGATATTACAACAGGACATGAAATATGTTCATGTATCAAATAAGTTGTATAACTCTGCATATAACCTTTATTTAAAATCAGGTAATATTAAAAAGGACTGTCTTTTTTCATATCATAGTGTTTCCATTAAATTGGATTGGTTTCACATTACACTGTACATATTTGGAACAAAATTATATTTAAGAGGAAACAAAAACGTGAAAGCAGATAATCAAAAGTCTGAAATTTAATATATCAGTAGTTCATTAAAGGGTCTGATATTTTGACTTTAACTAGTTTGATTAGAGGCATACTGTGGAAAAGAAATTACGTGTGATTAATTTTACAAATTACGAGCACGTAAAGATAAATGTGCAGAAGATTCATTAAAACGGTCATGTAGGTGGAATACGACATTGTTGATAACCTCTTTAATTTTTAAATCATATAACATATATAGATTATTGTAGATCATAAAATGAGATATCAGGCCCGAAACACATATTTTTTTTGTTAACTTCACAGAAAATTTTAGTAAATGATATACACATGTCTGTTGCTAATGATGAGTAAATGGTACAAAATGTCTGCTCTTGCGACTGCATTTTGAATTTACAATGTTCAATTTCAACTCGTACTTAACGCAGAGTATGACTTCTTTATAATCTCAGCTTTTGAATGATATATAATACATGTGACCCGTCATATCGAAAGGTCCCTAAATGCAAATTGATTTTTGTTTGTCTCATCTGAAAGATTATATTTTAAGCTTTAAAATGACATCAGTACTGGCGCAGCGTATATTCTCAGTGTAGAACCAGAAGTAAAGTTTTGTGAAAGTAGACTTCAATGTAATGTCAAAATAAGCACACAACTCACTTGTTGTGGTTATGTAATTTGTAAACTATGTTATAAGAACTATGAATGATCCAATAAAATATATTACTTGTCCAAGGGGAACTGGAGACACAGAAAAAGACGTTTCTTTGTCATTATATGAGTTGGGTATGATTGTAAAAAATGTTTTTGAGTTGCATTGTCAAAAAATGCTTTTTGAATTTAATGAACCTTTAAAATTTTGTCTTGATACGCAAACATTTATTTACAACTATTTTAGCAGGAAAACCAAATGCCTGCTTTGTCTTCACAAAACATGTCGTCCTGAAAGATGATACCACAGCGCTATTTGATGACATCATTTTCGTGTGATTTGATAGGGAGACCATTTTTTCACGTCATGAGATCTTAGTCCAATAGTCAATAAACATAACACCAGAACGTTACAGCGATGAGATTAGCTGAGTAATCACAAGCAGTCTGATCATCATACCGCAAAGACAACGTCACATCGGGTTTCATTACAGAAAACTTTGGATAATACTTAGCACCAAGGCAAAACGACTACCGTTACTTTAAGAGCTATGGACTCTACAAAGGAGATTCGTTAGATATTCTTAGTTTTATTAGGTGCGTAAACATTTTCTTTCTTTTATCCATTCTGTGTTTTCTTGGGTCTATTTTTATTCTTTATTTTTATCAGTACAAAGATACTCGTAAAATAATTTAAAACGTTTTAATACCAAATTCAACAAGTTTATTTTTTACTGCAATAGGTGAAACTTTGAGAAGAAATGTTTTATTCTGATAAAAACAAAATATCTATGAAAATGGACAAAATAAAAATCAAGGGATTTCACTAACACCCCCTCTACCATAATTTGACGACTCCTTATTCTCAAACGACACCCCCTAAATTCACCCCACATTCGTCAAAAGGTGCATAAAGATGATAAAAACAATTACAATGTAAGCGTTTGGCGCAGTGTTTTTGGCAAAAAGGCTGTTTACAAAAATCGAGGCGGTTGCATCAACACCATAAATTGGTGTAGGGATTCGGTATAAAATTGTCATTTCTGAAAATATCTAAGTGTGTATTATGTGTTTAAGTGATGTTCATTTAATTTGTGGTATTTAATTTTCTTAATGTATCTTTTAAAACATTATTTGTATCAAAGTAGAGTGTTTTGATCTTTTTTTAGAAAAGCGCTCAACAAACTGAGTTTAGGAACAGCTTTTAAATAATTTTGGCTATGCTGGATAAATAAAATAAACAAGAATTGTTAAACCTGTTATAAATGATTATAATCGGAGCAAAGGTGTCATTTAATCATAAAGTTGTGGTGAAGTAGTAAGAATTCGCTAAATACTAGTATGTGCTTTTTAGTATCTTTAAAATTTGATTAATAGTGAAATAATGATGATTTCTACTGGGGTCCAATTACATATTTTTTTTGATTTTTTAGGCCGAAACCATAGTCGGTCTCCAAACAAAATTTTCCCTACCAAACATTTGGTCGTGACGTCACCAAATATTTGACATCGAATTTAGAGTATGAATAACAAACATTGTGTCCAATGTACGAGTATACACTCTTAGAAAGGAAGGATCAAATATGAGACAAAAAGGATCAATTTTGATCCTTTTAAGGATCAAAGTGATCCAAAAATAAAGATCAGAATTCTTGATCCGAAAAAAGGATCAAATATTTCTTATAAAAAAAGTTCTGCCTTAAAACATCTCACTGAAGTGACCCTAGCAGGGTTTGAACCCACGCCGCATGTACACCATGTAATAACGAGACCAACGCTCTAACCACTCGGCCACGGAACAGGCAGTTATCAAGTGTGATTAAATCATCGCATTTAGACCATTGTATACATTCCCGGCTATGTAGTGGATATGGGCTGTACTCAAATATGAAACAAAAGATTACGTTAGATCCAAACGCGGTATCAAATATGAGCTCATCCTTTCCGTATCAAAGTAATCCAAAACTTTGATATTGTAATCAAAAAGGATCAAAATAAAATGATCCTAAAGTCGGATCAAAAATGATCCTGGTGAATTTGATCCATTTGTATATATTGATCCGAAAAAGAATCAAAACGATCCACGTTGGATCAAAAGTGATCCTTAAAGGATCAAAATAAAATGATCCGGAAAACTACTCGTATATTTGATCCCGGCCTACTAAGAGTGTATGGCAATTCAATAACATGTGCAATCTAGCGCGAAATTTTATTTGGTCTCAACTCGGTGTTGAAGTTATTTTGTTTGGAGTCACTCGTCATTTTGACGTCACGACCCCGGAGGGCACTCAAATATGAAATGACGTACCTGCTCCTACCGGCTTTCGAAACGTAGGGGCAATAAGTGAGAAACACATTGAAAAATAGGGGGTCATTCGGTGTAGAGGGTCAAAAAAGTGGGTCATTCCGAGCTATTTATTGGCAAGATCGAAAACAGGGTCATTTGGTGTCAGTTTTTGAAGAAGATAAGCCTAATTTTGACTTTTACGAAATCGCTGATCTTCGAAATGATCGTTAAATTTTCGAAAAATTGACAAATTGAGCGAAAAAGGGGTCATTCGGTGTAGATTCACGAAAAATCAGGGCAATGGATTAGAGTCACCATAAAAAAGAGGATTATAAGGTTGACTTTCAAAATAAAAGGGGATCAGTGGGTGACAGCTCAGTGAAAAGAGGGGCATTGGGTGAGAGCGTAGCGAACAAAAGGGGGTTTATCGACAGGAGCATGATGCATGCCAATATCTCGATAATGATACTCAGTAACGTTTTCAAAAGACAATATCTGACTGAGATATAACAGACGTCATACAAATAATACAATATCAGAACATAATTTTGATAATAATGCAATGTACAATGTTTTAAAAATGACTACAGGCGCATAACCGGCAGCCAACCCTTAGGGCGAAAGGTACCCTAAGAGCCTACACTATTTAATGGTATGACAAAAAGCGTGACTACAGGTGATATACCGGCAGCCTACCCTTAGGGCGAAGGGTACCCTAAGAGCATACCAAATAACATTTACATATTACATAGACCGGTTTTGAATGATTCCAATTTGGTGAGATCAAGATGAGTGGATGGTAAGCTATTCCAGTCTAGAATAGTGCGCGGAAAGAAGCTGAATTTGTGAGCATTTGTATGAGGGGCCATGACGCGAAATCTAGATGAATGGAATTGACGGGTTTGCGATGCGAGCGGTCTTTGGATATACTCGGGTATTGGTACAGCAATTTCCTTATTTTGAATTTTGAACATTGTGACGAGACGTGCGTTTCTTCGGAGTTGTTCAAGGGATGGCCAATTTAATCTATATAGGAGCTGAGTGACAGTGCCCCTGATTTCTGGTAATTGTTTGAAACAAAACGGGCAGCCCTCCTTTGCACCATTTCTAACCTTTGAATATCATTTATGGTGTAAGGCACGACACAAGCATATTCTAGGATGGGACGAACGAGTGCAAAGTACATTTGTTGTTTAATAGTTGAGGGGCATCGCCACAAATTACGACGGATAAACCAAAGGAATCTATTTGCTTTCATTATTATGTTGTTAATATGCTCAGTCCATTTAAGATTGAATGTTAATTCAACGCCAAGATATGGGTGATGTTTAACACTATTTAAATGATCGTTTTCCATTGTATAATTATAAACTAGAGGACTCTTTTCAGTTGTTATTTGGAGAATGTTACATTTGGTCTTGTTAAAACACATTTGCCATTTTTGCGTCCCAATCTGTGAGTGAGTTAAGATCTTTTTGAAGTAGGTCTATGTCATGCTATGATTGTATCGCACGATATCGTATAGATAGTTCGTATAGATAATTCTGGGCTGCTGTGACTTGACTGAACATTGTTCTAATCATCACGATCTTGCCGAAAACAATGCTATGCATCCAAAGTTCAAATACTAATTGGAAATGTAACTTAACGGGTAATTTGTTTTTATGAATCAAACTGCAATTATCGTATCAACTTATCATGGTTGCGAGGCAATCACGATCACAAATTACATAATTGATTATTATTTTGCTATTTTTATATTCAATTTATGACACTTTACGCCAAAAGATACCTTACGTTGGAGCTACAAGTGCTTATTAGTTATGTGGAATGATGAAAATGACACCTCAATAAACTTTATCTGATTTCCAGAAGTAAGGTGATTGTTTGTCAAAGGTTGTCAGGGAGTAAAAATATATTTGAGATAAGCCCCCATATTGTCTGTTGATTGTCTACAAAATATACAAATGAATTTCATATTTCTGATCATTTGCTTGAAATGAAACTTTGCTGCTGTTTTAAAGTAAAGCACAAGTAATTGTGAATATGTCAAAAAAACATTTCCACTTGTCAAAGTGCACACAAGTTTATATATGTATGATCCGTTAGATTGGATCTTGAGGTGTTTATGTATAAACATCAAACAGAGTTATTACCAAAATCATTTATGAATTCTGGTCCAGGTCAAACTCTTTTGATAAAAAAAAAATATCTAACACTGTCAAAGAATTTAGATATAAGTTTAAAACAAATCTTTAAGAAACATAAACTTGAGCTTTGTGGTATCTACTGTAGTATACGGTATGCAACAAGTGTCCTAGTGGATAATTTGTATTGAAGTTTCGGCATGTCTTGGTTTTGTGCGTCTTGTTTGTGTGCAATATAGGCCTTACTCCTAGTAATGTGTTTTAGGTCCTACTTTGGGGATGGTCCATCGTTTAAGGGCTTTTTTGGCCCTTTGCCACGCCCTCAATAACATATTGAATTTTTTGTGTAATTGTATTTGTGTACCGCCGCGGCAAAAGGGTCCAGTTGTCGACTCCTACATGTTGCTCATTGTAGCATATCTGATGTATACAAATACAATACATTAGATAAGCTACAAGGAGCAACATGTACGAGCCGACAACTGGACCCTTTTGCCGCGGCGGTACACATTTGCTCTTGTACTGTTCAGTGTATTTGCGTATGATATTGTTGTGTGAAATTGGAATAAATTTTGACAAAATTACGACCTTGACATGTATTTTTCACCCGTAACGCAAAATGAAATTTGCTGCATTTACGGCTGGCTTGAGATGAACCGTCGCGTATGATATTTGAATAGTTACAATTAGAAATCAAAGCATATGCGCCGCGTTGTTTGCCTGAAAAACAAAACACCGGTCCATTTACTTTTCCTTTTTTTATCACGCAATTACCACATTATATATAATCTTACATTTATTTGGTTATTTGATTTTAATTTTACGTTTTGATATTGAACTGCAATGTATATAATTTAGATTATAAAGATATTAAGTGTGACGTTCAAAGCCTCAATTGTTTGTCCCCTTTTATCTATATTATACGTAAACTATATTCCATACGCGTAGTGTACTTGATTGTGCATACTGCTTGGTTTGTGCACACTGCATACCGATTGGTTTGATTGTGCATACTGCTTGGTTTGTGCACACTGCATACCGATTGGTTTGATTCGAGCCAGTCAATAGTATTTTACTATTTCCCTCTCAAAACATAATAGATATCTGAAAAA
>JXSR01S040270.1:0-22112 GCA_000969725.1 Ophiothrix spiculata | reverse complement strand
CTTTGTTGTAGACCGTTGTTTTTCTCTCCTATCTGTCCGTCATGTTTCCTTCTTCCTGTTTATTTGCAATATTAACCACTACTTTTATACAGAGTCACCGCAGGATAGCTCATTTCCCTTGGCCGACATCACAAGTTTGGATTTCCATATTAGCAAATAAAGAGAACATGTGTACTTTTAAGGATAATGATTGAGTTAATATTATTATAGCTATTATAAGGGGAAAGAAGTCAAAATAAATTTGTTCTATCTGCATTGCCATTCTCAGTGTATTCTGATCAGGGTCTGAAGGACCATTGAACTGAAGGCTGTTTCAAATTTGCCCCATTTTAATAAACAAGTGCCTAATTTTTTAAATAAAATATATATAATGTCAACACATAGCAGGACCCTAACAACTTTAAAATCTTTCCAAGCTACAATGAATTGTAATGTTTAGTTATATCAGGCCATGAATCTAAATTGGATTGCTACTAGATTTTGAGCAGGAAAAGTGTTTCAAAAAATAAGGAGGTATTATAAAAGACACAATTTTTAAGCATATTTCTCAGACTTACTTGACAAAGATATATGTTGGAAGAAAATTGTTCTGTATTTCACACCTCATATGATTTATCTTTTACATTCCTAAATAAGAACTATAACAGGTCACCCCTTCCACATTGGTCTATACATAGACACATAGAGCATCTTCCAACCAATATTTAAAAGAAGAGAGTGGTAAAAAGAACAAAGAAATGGGTTATAGCATCTGAAAGTATGTGTGTCAGAGCAAAAAAATAAGATGTAGGACTTATGCTAATGAATAAAAGGGATGTGTGTCTGGCCCTAGATTGTCTACTAGCACTTTATAATCACTAAATATTACCAAACACAAGTTAGTATTCTGATTGAGCTGTTTTCTGCACCACACATCATGATTTAGCCAAGTCATTTTGTAAATGAGTGAAGTGTTAATACTAATCAAAATTCCTGAATGTACGCTTGTCGTAACATATTTAAAGAACGGCGGCGACCGGACCTAAGGTACATTGAGATGCATTGCCATTGGGAACAGTAAAGTTAAGCTCATTCAATAAGGTGCTTGCTGAGTTTGATTACAGAAAATACAGAAAAATAAGTAATGAGTTGTTTTCTCAAATTGTGGTATGGTAAATTAATAATTACTAAATATATACCACATGCAGTAAACACTTTTGCCTAAATTGGCTGATATTTTACAAGAACACATATTTAACCAAGTGTTTTGACACCACAATAATACTCATCATGTTGTTACTTCCTGGAAGTGAATTATTTTTGCAGTTAAGGGTTGACCCTAGTCATGTCTTGTTGTTCAATATGTTATACACTCAATTTCATCAAAACCAGATCACAAATACAAATCCATCACTAGATCACCTGGGAAATCATAAATAGGGGGGCAATTTAAATTTTAATTTGTGATGGTATCTTTTTGCTATCAAACTCATAAATAGCTAATAGTAATAGCCCTTATTTACTAGCTGGTTTGCTTCTTTTTCCTGATTGATTTATAAGAAAAAAGATAAATGGCTGCAAAAATTCCTTCCTGATTATATTGTAATTTCCCTGCTTAATGTTTATCAACCTCAAAACTTGCATATCTGCCTCAAACACATTAGATTAGAATTACAGGAGGATTTGAAAGAGTGTATGTGACCTCAGCACATAAAAATACACAAGTTGCTAGTGATATTTTACACAGATAATGTCAACTTGTTTAAGGCAGAGCAACTTTCAAAATGTGTTGGATATAGGAGAAAACTTGACCATGCATTATTATTCAAAAAAGGTTTTTCATTTAAATCACTAGTTCTCAAATGGTTTGGTGTAGACCCTTATGGCTTTTTCAAAATAGGGCTGTGAGAAATACCCAGAATTAAATATCCAGTGTTTGTTGGGTAAGAATCTAAATTGTAAAATTGAGCAAAAAGAGTGTCTCAAAAGGCATAACAGAAGATGGGTAAGGGAAAGTGTCTTAAAATTATGTAAAGATGGAGTAAATTGCGAGTGATTTGAATTCCTTTAGTATGGGCTCTTCCAAATAGAAATGTTTATTTATTTTTATTTCAGGCAATTTTCCATTCAATAAGACCAATTTATCTAGTTTACCCCTAACACCTATGCCACCTCACTCTTTAAAATCTCCTCGGAAATCGGAAAGTTAAGAAAGTTTGTGGATTTCCACCTTGATTCGAACCTGGTACCGCTCGCACCCAATCCCATTATCACTATGTCAAGCCACTGAGCATGCCCTGCAATGGCAGCAATGATCATTACCAACTCTGATCTATGACGTATTGGGCTTGCACGACTTTCTTAACTTAGTGATTGTTATTTTTTTCATGTTTGGTAGGGTTAGGGTTAAGCAGCAGATACTTCATTAAAATCATGTGCGCCATGTCCTCTATGCACTCTCTAAGTCAGAAATCTATATTTCAAAAAAAAATCAGGTATATTCCCTTCCAAACTCCTGGCTAAAAGAATTGTACAAAATACTGTAACTTGAATGTTTGTAATGTGTAGTATCAAATTCTCAAGCAGTAAGCAATTATATAGGTCCAGTGGCTTCAACCAGTATTGTTACATGTAAAGTACTGTGTCAAATAAAATAGTTGTTTACTAAAATTGAATTGTGATCTAAATCATTAAATCTTCAATCAAATTTTTATCATTTATAGAATAGGGTGTTAGCTTGAACTTAATATCAGTATAAAAATATTTAATTTTGTTTTTTGACCTTGACATGCCATGGCCTTTCAAGACCTTTTAAGTTTGCGACAGAATGGCACAAATTTAATGTCTGAACTTTTTGAATCCTTTGTTACGCTTGGCTATTCAGAAAGTGTGTCATGAACAATCATTTTGATCATTTGAGCATGCTGTTTCATGACATTTTGTAAAAATTTCATAATTTTTGATAAACAGTTGTTTTTCCCCTTACTCTGGCAAAAGAACAACTAGATGAATTTTCCAGTACAATAAATCACAAGGGCAATTAACCTCATTATTCTAAAAAAAACAACCTGGGATAGCACAACAGCTTACCCCAGTGGCCTAAGTCAAATTTCCTGAAGAAATTTGTTAAACTAGTTTCAACTGAAACCAATTTGAAATCCAGTTAAACACATATCATATAATACCCTATAAGCCGGTTTATTCCATGGCAGAAAATGGGCATATATTTCAACTTGGTTTTTACTAACAATTAAAATTTATTAAAACAGTTAAATACCATTTGAAACTATAAGTTCCATCATAAAAATTGGGCATGTTTAATTGGGATTAAAATAGGAATTCTTGCCTCTGGATGTGATAATGGTGACTGTTGTTCATCCTCCGTTCTTTTTTATTGGAAGAAGGTGTACCGTACCCTTCATACTCCATAAATTTCTGTTAGTCAGTGGTGCTTTTTCACAGATTATGGTTGTGCGTGATGTTTGTGCGAAAACTTATCATTATGCCTGTTGAATGGAAATTGACAGTCTTCGAATACACCAGATATGCTAGAAATGCTAATTATATAAAATATAATACCAAAGTTGGAAAATATATTTACTGATGCATCCTTCACCAAGTGTACGGAGCCTGGAATACTTTAAGCCCAACATGCTGTATTTGATATTGAATATATAATGATCTATAAACTTTGCATGAACAAGTAAACTCACAAAGCTTCATAATTGATAACCATTTTCTCTCTTTTTTATCTCTTCCACAGAACCAGATGAGGCTGCTGTAGCAGAAGAATAGCCCATGCTGTTTGTGTATAATCATATCTGTACAGAAAAAAACTATATTTTACTAAAAAACAATGCATGCAGAACTGCATCACAATTGGTCTTCATGCGCACAAGGTGGAAAAAACCTTGATTATTGATATCGTCGGGAACTGTGTTTAAGGAAGAAGTGGTATTTGCTGTAGCACATGATATATGAAAGACTTTGGTATGGAACTAGAAGATATGCTTATTTGTAGAGAAAGGATGTGCAATAAAGCTTTTAGGATAGTGAACTTGTCTTTGATTGGAAGAAATTGCAGTGGTTGGAACAAGATGGGATGTCACTTTCAGGGAATTTGTTTAAGAATGATGCCTTGGATATTATGATGTATAGAATTTCTTACCGAATTTCGAGGCTTCAAGTTCTGATGATATACGCAGCACTACTAAAGCATTTTGACATATATGGTTGTCATTGATTATGCGGTGGGGAGCACTTCTAAGCTTCGGTGGTTATTATATGTGTATTTTTGTATGGAATGCCAAATGATTGTATCTGCTGTCAATTATTATAGCATGATGTTGATTTCAGACTAATCTGTCCATGTGTCATTCCTATCTTTGCCCTAGATGCCACCTTGCAAATATTGTGGTTAATGTTCCAATTATTCAAATGGGCACATTGACCTAAAACTCTATGGCCTTGTGGCAAATTACTATGTGTTTGTTGGATATGGCATCCAATTGAACTTTAAAAGTCCATGCAGCAAAGGTAGACATGTACAACGACACAAAAGACAGATCAATTCTGACATCAACATTCATCTTCATAAATTTGGGGTGAAAGCCAAACTTTAATCTGTACACATTATTGCACCAACAGACTGTCTACCATATTGTTCATGGCAACAAAACTTGTTTATGGCAACAAAACAAGTATTTAGAAAAACAAAAGCTTTGTGGCCACAGATAAATTATGAAGATGGATAGTTACAGTGCAGTCAGGGTGTTTACAAGTTATTGTTTAACTTTCATTCTCCTGTATAAAGATTGTGTAAACTTAACTGTTTTGTATAATTTAAGTATACCACAATGTTCGAGTATGCAAGCCCATGTAGATTAATTTAAGTGTGTCACAATTTATTTTGTGTATGACTGACTACAGAGTGAATTTTGGAGCAGCTTATTGTATATGTGGCTGACATTTTGTTGAGATACCTGGCAGTGCGATTCACTTGACATATGTGCTTGCTGATACGTTCACCTGGTCCATGCCTAGTTTTTAAGTAAAATTGCATGTCCAAAATTTGTGTCTGGATGTACACTGATGACTTTGATATACCAATCAATACAAACTACACACCTACATCACACCTAAGGAGTGCTCTTTGCAGCACACCATTTGGAGTGCACCTTGTAGCACATCATCTCGAGGAATGTTACATAAGCACACCAGACACTTGTTTTACACGACACAACCTTGGTTTTAATAACCATGCATATCCACGCTTCACTACCACCACTAAGTATTGTGAATCAACATCACAGAGGAAATGCAGTATTGATATTGGATTGTAATCACTTGACATTTCAACATCGCCAGTCAATATTTTGCCGCATCATTATTGCATCAACTCATGTGTGGATGTCATTATGTAAAATTAGTTATGGTATTGCTACTTCAGTGTTTAAACGAAAGTTAAACAATATATTGCCATCTGTATAAACTAATATGTTTTGTAGGGAATGAAGCTGGAATTCAAAATTTTCAATATCTGAAGTAAAGTCATTCATCTTTTTTATAAATGTGATGACTCACCCCGAAAAGGGGGACTTTGCAACAGAACACTTTTCGAGAAACTGATGAAAATATAAAGAAAATAATAAGAATTTCCAGCAGATATTCTGTTGTCAAATTTGATAGCCTTGATCAATTTCAACAAATAAGGTGTCATTTTAAAGCTTAGAAAATGCTGTAACAGATGAAATGATAAAATCAAAATTGATATCATCTGCAAAGTCCCCCCCCCCCTTTTGGGGTGAGCCATCACAAATATTAGAACATCCTTAGGTTTTTACAGGATTTGCAGCATTCTAGAATTATTCCAAATTCCCAGGTGCAATTGATTAAGCTAAGTTTAGTAACTCCTGAGGTTTTGTTATCAAAAGGAAGATCATATTGTTCAAACGTCTTTTGAAAATTATTGTTTGAAAAAAAAGTTATAAAGATTTTATTTAGTTTGATGGCAATGATTAAGCTTACAAAACATTACTGTATTTTTTTTGAATAATCACCTGATAAAGAATATATTTTCATGTTGGACCATGTACCTTTAATAAGGAAGCCTTTGATCACATTTGTATAATTAACATGTGTAAATTGAAATGAACAAATAAGATATTAATCAAGAAACTTTTAATAATTGAGTTATATTGAGAAGTTCACCTTTAAATAATTTAGGCCAATTAGAATGTACCCCTTTAAATAATTAATCCATTGACCAGCCTTGTTAGTGTTGTGTTATGTAACTTTCACATGATGTTGCTAAATAACTAATTGAAACTTCCACTTTGATAACAAAGATTTTGTATTGATGGCGATTTAATTTTCAGATATATTTTCCCTGAAATTTCTCATGGTTTCCTTGGCTGCATGTAAATAGTGATTATAGGCTGACTAATAATTGATCCTTGTCAGACTAGTGGCAAAACAAGGTAATATTTCGATTCCATAAAACAAATTATCATTTAACACCGAATCAGTGATCAATAATTAAACCATTTTTACTTAGCTATGATAATGGTGTCATGATTTACATAACTCCATAAGAGCAGGGTCCATGATTCTTGTGGTTTCCTGCCAAGGACAAAATAAAGCAATCACAACATGAATGAACCTATAAATCGTAAATGGAATATACAATTCATAGAAAATAGGTAGTTGAACAGGATTGATTGTCACGATCACCAAAACATACCAGGAAATAGGTATTTCGCAGGTGTTGATTCACTGTTCATATCATGACTCTCTTTGACCCATTTCAACCTTTTTGGTCGCCCACACCATGATTACATGATAACTTGAACTTGATATGAACTGTTATCTTCCTGACACAGAATCACTTTCCACTAAAGTCAAACTTGATTTTGACAATTCATCCTGTGATACTGAAATTCTTCTGTTGAAGACGGATATGCCAGTATTTGTGGTCTATTCTCTTAAGGAACCGTGCATCAGGGAGTGATATCACAGGTCATGTGCACTTGTTACCACATCTCAATTGTGCGTGAAGTATTTTTGTGTGCAAGCTGCACAAAATACCACACAAACGGCCATTGATTTGCACGTTGCTGTAATGACTATGCAAGCACTTTCCAAAATCAAATTAGATTTTTGTATCTTATATGAACAACCAAACAGACATGTGATAGAACCCAATTTTTATATCAGCTGATTATTTCATAAGATGTACTTTTAAGAAAAAGTGTATCATGTAGCCTTGTTATCATGATTTTATGACCAGATGTTGCCAATTACACTGTTTATGATTTTTGAAGTAAATTATTGTAATTGTCACCTTCTGACGTAATTGTTCAAAAATATTAAAATCGAGAACTAATCTTGTGATTTAAGCTTTTCAAAATGCTTTACACTACATTCTGGCTCTGATGTTTTTAGAATTTGAACAGCCTCTTTTGATAGAAAAACTCATGCTAGACAGAAAGTTCACATTGTTGTTTGTATTTGCAGTAGCAGACCTGGGAGGGGAGTTTCCATTTCCTGTAGGTTTCATGACATCCTGTAAACCAGTGTGCAATCCTTATGTCCTTATGCATGGCGATGCATGGCAAAGTTTTAAAGGATTGGTTATTCAACTCTCACTTGAGAAATAACACAGATTTTTTTTTTAATAACACAAGTTGTTCTGAAATGGTACTTGTTTAAGCTCATCTGCTATGCCTATACTTTGATCAACACTAAATAGGCGGGAATTATATGAGGCTTTTCTTCATCCGCAAGTAAACATAATCCAACTTACACTCGCAACTCACACGGTCAACGCGCACTCCGTCTCCTGCAGTTGTGATGTGTTTAGCTACGCACACGCTTATCTGTATCAATTCACAATGTGAAGAGGCCCGCCTATTTGGTGTTGATCAAAATATAGCTAACGATAACAAGCAACTCCAAATACATCACACAGTGCTTTTAAAATTTCAAAGTCAAGTAAGACACATGTTTTATTCCTTGACTAAGAAATGACCAATTTAATCTATATAGGCAATGTAGATTATATTTCATTACAGAAGAGCACACGTAATTGATGATATTCAATATAAGACATTTTGTCAATATCTTCAATTAGTAGCAAAAGACAGGAAATTGGTTTGCTATCAAGACTCAATTATGTTATGGAATTTATAATTAAAATTATATATTACATTGAGAAAAAGGGTTCCAAGGACTTGCCATTTCTTAATAACCATGTTAAGATTTTGATAGCTTAATTTACCTCCTAATTTGATAAGGATTGTTTTTAAACTAAGTTCCCATTTCTTTAAAATTTTATGCAGAAATATTTTTTGTGTTTAAATACATAGTGAAAACCCCTTATGAATATCTTGATCCATTTTTACCACAATGATCTTTTGAGCATTTTAGCCAGTAGCAATACAGGAATTGAACAGATCTAAAATAGGCCATCACACTAATTAACAATTCCTTTGTGAAGCCAGCCATGTGACTGGTTTAATCACACTATCAAGGCTCAGACATGGCCAGTGTAGCCAGAGTGTAGGCAAGGCTTAAAGGAGCATGGTTCATATGTAGACATGGCCAATGTAGCCAAGTGTAGGCAAAACGTAAAGAGCATGGCTCAATCAATTTTCATGTGTACACATCGCCAATATAACCAGAGTGGGGGCAAGACTTAAAGGAGCATGGTTCAGTCAAGGTGCATGTGTAGACATGGCCAATGTAGCCATAGTGTAGGCAAGACTTAAAGGAGTGTGGTTCAATATCCAAAGAGCTTGGCTTGAAAAATTTGCAATTTGTTTTAGCTTGAACTTTCGGTGTCATTCATGTACAATTAAAACGACATCTTATATTCTGGTTTAACAGTAGCTCAAACATTTAAATGTTTTCAGGTATAAACAGGAAGAGAAAAATATCATCCATATATTAATTTGGTAAATTCAGTCAGAACTTGTGAATGACTTTGAAACCATGCCAATGTAAATCATTGCCAAAAACTTTAAAAATTAACATTGGAAAAACGTACACCCCTATTCAAACATAAAATATACCAAACCCAGTAAAGCTGTTCGCGCCGGAGGTGTGCGTATACCTGCATCGCGCCGTGATTTTGAACGCGCGGCTCCATTGCGTTTCACGCTGAACGCACTGTCATCTATCGTCTCATAATGGATGGCCAAAATTCCATATTAGGAAGTAAAAACGCACTCAGTGACTAAGAATTAAGGATGATGGTTGGCCAAGACTTAAAGGAGTGTGGTTCAATATCCAAAGAGCTGGACTTGAAACATTTGCAATTTGTTTTAGCTTGAACTTTCGGTGTCATTCATGTACAATTAAAACGACATCTTTTTATTCTGGTTTAACAGTAGCTCAAACATTTAACTGTTTTCAGGTATAAACAGGAAGAGAAAAATATCATCCATGTATTAATTTGGTAAATTCAGTCAGAACTTGTGAATGACTTTGAAACCATGCCAATATGTGACATGAAGTGATTGATTTCCTGTTTTGGTACTAACGCTATGACTACTGCTTGGTAGCTGTGGCAAATTTGGTTAATTGTCCGGTTCATATTTAGAATATGTTTATTTTAAAATCGTGAATTATATGGAGTAGTTAGAATGCATCTGTACTTCAGCCCCCTCAAAAATAGGTCAAATTATTGAACAGATCTTAGAGAGTGTGGCATCTAGATCTTTTTAACAAGTTTCAAAGTTTAAATCTTGTCATAAAGCCTACATGAAAATGTGAAATAGATCACAATCCTTTATTTGCAGAAAATTTCTTGGTAGACTGCATACATTCAGAAAAATAGACCATGTTCCTTGAAACAATTTAACAGGAAGCTGCCTGTCAATGTCATGGAGCTGCGTAGACATTTTTGAAAAAATGAACCATGTTCATTTTAACAGGAAACTCCCTGACAAGGCTACATAGACATCAGAAAACTGGACCATGTCCCTTTAAACAGGAAGCACTCTGACATGGTCGTATAGACTGTCACCTTCAGCCTGGAGGAAATGTGGGTTGTGATTAGAAATTTGATCTTGTTGTCTTGTGTAAACAGATTGCTTTGAATCAATGTCAGATATATTACTGCCTAAATAACTGGGTCTGAGAGCTGAAATTTGCTAGAATTTGGTTTAATTGTCAAAAAGTGAAAGCTGCATAAATTTATCAGTCTGAAAGCTAAATTGTGCCTATACACTGTCTTATACTTCGTTATTCTTCAATGCTGGCAACATGTGAAAGTTTCATAGAGTAAAGTTTTCCTGTAACGTAAGTTAGCCTACCAATTTGAATCTTCTTAAAGTTACTACTGAATCGATAAAAAAAATTGACTCTTTTAGTCCCTGTCACCTCATAAGTAAAATATAATAACCAATAAAGCAAAGTTCAAGCAAAACCTAGTAATAAAAGTTTCATCTCAAAGACAGATCATCGCTGCATATTTTGTTAATAAAAGACTTGGAAACATGACTGCCATGTTATATTCCAGAATTGATGAACTGGAACAACAAATTCAGGAATATTATATTTCTGCAAAAACCTTTTAAATGAAAAATAATATATTAACGTTGTTGTTATAAGAACTTCAACCATAATACACCACTCAAATGCATAATTATTGTAATCTATATAAAACCATAATATTTATAATATATAGTCATGGTACATGGTTCAATTTTTGGTTGATATAAAAGATCGTCGAAATTTTAACTTGTACATGTATACCAACAGATCAATATGATATTAAGAGACAAACTTCATCAACAACAACAAAGTTTAGAAAGCTGACTTTGTATTTGTCTTTGTTTAGTATGAATTCAGCTGTTGTGGTCGTTTGTGACACCAACGCATTCTTGTTAAGATGGAAATGCTTTTCAGATTTACTGTGTAAACTTAACAATGGTTATATTTTGGAGTGCTTTATGTGACATGATCATCATGAGAAAAGGTATGCTTTCATTTGATTCAAAATCTCAAGATTTGCTAGACTGTAGTTGATCAATATTACTGGGCTTTGGAATCTTTAATTTTTAAATTTTGGAAATGGTTATGGGCTAAAACTGGATTTTGATTGTTCATTACATTTCTAGAGTTCCATTATTGTTGTAGTCTTATTGTGCTAGTTGTGCTAAATACTTACAGTGCTTTCATGTGTTTCTAGGTGATTGTATGCTTGAAAATATTGGGCTAATTTATAATTGAAATGTAAGTCATCGCAAAATCATTTGGACATATGAGCTCATTTTTAGTTTGCTTATAAATCAATATCTAAACACATTATAAATTGATCTAATTGCATTTTAATTGTCAACAACTGCGATTTTGCAATGACTTGCATCTCAATTATAAATAAGCCTCAAGTATGTTTTAGTGAGAAATCAGATGCAGTGGTAGTCTATAATGCTATTGAATCTGTTTTCTTTTGGCTTTCATGATATTGATAATGAACCCCAATCTCACATAATTGGAGCATAGGTAAAGTAGTCTCCAAATTTCAAATATTTAGAAAATGGTATCAGGTTTACTCTAAATCCAACATTTTTCAAGAAGTTGTTTTAAATATTTTGCAAGTTTCAAACACAGAACTAAAACCTTGATAAAATAAGCTTTTGAAGTAGAGATGCATGCATTAAAATTAGATATTTATGCTGCCAGATTGAAGTATCACCCATTGCAAATTAAAAGCCCCAAAATGCTGTAAATTTCTTCTTGCAAAAAATGTTGACATCTATCGTAATAATGCCATTTTGTTACCAATGTAACATTGTCATTCCTGCTGTTGTTTTGACTTAGTGGTGTCTGCGTATATAAGGTTCCCGACGACCGATGTGATGGGTTTCATGCAGTGCTGTATATGACGAGGTTATCGCCAATCTGCTTACATTCTGATTCTTCCTTTGTGATTATTATAAAAAATGTTTGCTTTAATTATGCACTAAATAAAAGCAAATTGACAATGTAGTATATATGCAAATTTGATTTTGATTAAGGAAGGTAATCACAAAAACAGTTTTAGAATGCAAGCAGAGTTGGAAGTCCTCATTTATAAATTGAATAATTGTTAAATAATTGTGAATTATAGGATGACTGATTGTATGTTTGCCAATGGTATGTGGGACAAAATATTATAATTGCCACATGATTTTTATTTAAGATTTAATATGGTGATGCATATTCTTATGATTGTTTATTATAATGACATTCTTTTTACATATATGTTATATAGTTATATTATTTCTTGTTATGCTTTTAAAAATTGATTTATACATGTAGACCAGTGAGGTTGACGCCTTCATTGAGGTAATTTGTGTACCAGTACCGTAACTGGGGTGACTTTGAACAAAATTTCGACAAGGTGGTTTGTGAATGACTCACATCGACTGATAGCTGTTTGTACGGGATTTTAACTAGAGATGGTCGAGGTCCTTTACAAACCACCATCAGGCGAGATGTGTGTTTTGCCAACAACCTTGTCTAATTTCTGTTCAAACTCACCCCAGTTTACAGTATGTAATCATCATACTTTGAGAGGAGTGATAGAGTATATTCATAGCCTGTGATCCTATCTACTATGCCACTGTAGTAATTATGGCAACACAATCATACAATTTTAAAGTAAAACAGAATGCAGCAAACAGATTTTGAATAGCCTACAATTGTATTATTCTTTGCTGTTTTCTCATTATTGTTATTCCAATTTCAGCTCAGTGAATCATCCTCTCCTTAAATGGACTAGAAAGGTGCTAAGCATTGTGTATCCAACATTAAGGTTAATGCTATCCCTCCCTCCTCTCAAAGTATGAAGTGCTCTAGTCTGCTGGTTGCTATGGGTGTGCTTACAAGTTTAGTTGCTATATTTATGGACAGAACTAGGCAGTTAGAGCTGTTATTAACTGACAGTAAACTACACTGCTAAAACTGCTAAAAGGGTAAGTTGGGATGTACAAATTTAGTCTCAATGAAGGCGAGTAGACTTTGATTGTTCAGTGATCCTGACGCTACGGGCAATAAGTTGACATGAGTTCTCATGCAAAATCTAAGTTGTGTAATGCTGTTTTGTTCCCATCTGGGGGAAATCCTTGCAGCATATTGCAAGTAAACTCATGATTTCATTAAACTATTGGAGTTACGTTTGTCATTTTACATGGTGTCTTATTAAAAGTTTTGTGACTTTTCTAAAGAATAGAGGTCTTAAAGACAATATTTGAGTTTTCAAAGTCACCTCATAAAGAGTGTAAAACTAGCATCTGAATTGAACCAAGTTGCTTTCTTACCTTGCAGCTATTATATGGATTTAAAATTGATAATAATTATACAAGTACACTTGTATTAGACAAACACAGGCATAGCTTTATACTATTCAGGATTTTAGTGATGATACAGAATCCTAAACAGTTTGCAACTTTCGAACACTAAATGAACCCATAATGGGCCATAAGCAACACAAAAATCCTGTAAGAACCATTTTGTTATATGTAAGTAATTCACCAAACCACCTTCCTTGCAGTGGGCACAGCCAGCTGTCATAATTTGACATGGTAATGTTAAGCTCCTTGTCTATGTGCCAATAAAGGCTGCGATGACATAGAAGTATACGGTATACAATATTTGCTATACGCTCCCAGTGGACTCACTCATATGTTTTGTGATAGGGATAATACATGTCAACTTTAAATATGAGTGCCTACCCCAGGAGCATATAGTGAATATACTGTATACTTCTATGTGATTGCAGTCTAATGCCAATTATGCAAGATATATGAGGCAGTCATCGTAAGATTTTTGTCACTGTGGTTAAGTGTCTAAATTGGTGGATGCCATTCAACTTATCAGCCTGTAGATGTGGATTCCAAGCTGACCACATATTTATGACACCTTGCATCAGTTATATCTGTTCTCTATTTCCCTTCTCCGTTTCTTCTATTTCACCTTTTGCACATCCACTCTATATCTGGTATATTTACATCTCATTTTTATACCAGCTTATCATCACGTTGAGACATTTAGCACCTTTATGTCATGTTCATGACAGTCTCTCTGACTCTGTTATCAGAGCATCTTTAAAGAAAATTTCAGGTCAATTTTGTATTGGTGCTCTTCTCATTTGAGAAATTGTCTTGGATATAGAGGGGAGATACCAGGCTGTATATACCGCCAAGTGTAATAGTGCCATCAGCCCATGGGGCTTGACTTGCGGTATTTGGGTCTACTTAAATTCTGCCAAATCAACTTGGAGTTCCATGATTCGGTTGCACATAGAGGCAAATAATGTAAAACTTTATGCGAAGGATATGTGAAAATTGAGTGCACCTTAGCATTATATGCACATTATGACAAGATGTGATGCAAAAATCTGAGTGGCCCCAATTTGATCTCCACACTGGAGAAATTGGTGCCAGTATGGTATCTCCCCTTTATATTAGTGGAAATAGTACAAAATGATCCACTTTTATTTTAGTAGGAGTTCCCAAATTGAGACAGTTGTTGACTTTTGAGCATAGAGATGTTCAAACTTCAGCATGTGGTGCATTATGTTTGCACAAGGGTAAGAGGTATGCAACTATGTTGGCTATGATTGCTGGGGACACTTGTTTCAAGTGAGTTTATGAGCATAATTATCACTTGTTTGTAAGTCACAGATTGCATATGATGCAGACATGTAGTGTGATATGTCTCTTGTGTCTTGTAATAAAACCATATGTTTTGAGTTAATATTTGTAATTCAAGAAAGAAAAGATGTTCACTAAGTGAGGAGTGGGGAAAGTATCTAATTTGGAATATGACGAATATCAATAAGATTTACAAATTACCATAAACGTAGAAATGTATGTATGAAATAATTGTGAAAGTTAACATACGGGAGTGGCTTAATTTCTACTTGGCTCAAAAGTGCAGATGAGATAAAAATAAATAATCCGTTGAGTCTGATCTGTTACTAATTCATCAAATTGTTAAATAAGTATGTATTATGTATTGGTGCATTAGCCAATCTTGGGTTTATGAGAAGAAATCGTTACCTGAATCAATACAACGGGTATTTATAAGTAGTTGACAAAGAGCCATATATAGTATAAAAAAGAGTTTATTTTTCTGATTTCTAGTGTTTCCTTGCTTGTTGTTATCTGTTCTATCTGCAGAAAACCTCATCCAGGCATGATGAATTGGTAGTGCATGATGGGTTGATTTTTGATGTAAATGACATTCTGTATTTGCATGACTATTATGTGTTATACACATGCACATGCTCTGAAATGAAAATCCACTATTAGCAATATCATGCCACAGGGTGTCTCTTGTTCATCAATGGGGCTATCGATAGATTAACATAGAGCACAGGTGTGCATCTCCGAAGTCCAGATCTGAGATGTGTATCTCCGTAGACCGCTTCTAGGTGGAAGCTACACGGACACTTGTATGCAGAGTTCTGTACAGCAGATCTGGATCTGATGCGTGTAGCCACCATCTAGATGCAAGGCGGCTTAGGAGACACCTGTTTAGTGACAATCTAGATGCAAAGCGGCTTACAGAGATGCGTGTTGATCTGGATCTGGCCTCCTTGTAGGTAGCCCCATTGTGGGACATCTTGTATTGAACAGAAAATATGACTGTTGGCTTTATTGAATGTTTTTCTTGATGAGTGTACATTTTAGAATTGCTTCAGGACTTTTCAGCAGTATATGAGCTGTTGTTCTGTTGTTGGCTTGAAGCATTCTGCAGTTGAAACATGTTCCATTCTTTCAATTATAGCCTTTGGATTAGGTGATAATGAACAAAGTTGCACTTTTTACATGTATATACAGGACTTATGATAACTTGAACCACATGTTTAGTTACTGCACATGCATTGGCTCTACTTTTTGCCCCAAACAATCCTTGAATAGTTTCTTTGTTCTACAATACTCAGCAATGTATCAGGAACAATATCAAAACAAATGCACAGCACATGGTCTGATAATAATATGCAGTAAGGCCAAAAAAAAAAGAACTCTGTTTCAGCTTCCTTAGGCCCAAAACCCTAAGTGCTACGCATGTTGGTTTTTTTTATTCGAAAAAGGCTATGTGCATGCGGAAATTTTTTTTTATTACATTTTTAGGTCACTTTTTTTTTTTGCGGCCAAATTTTTTTCTTTTTCTTTTCTCTCGATGTAAGAAAAAAAAATAAAAAAGCAAAAAATCTCCTGAAAACCTAAAAAGAAAAAAAGAAATGCGGTAAAATTCGAGACAAAGTTCTTTTTTTCTTTGGCCCAAGTGATTTGTTTACAGGTCACACACTAATTTTGCTTGTCAAGTTGGTGATATTCTCTTACAGTTTGTGAATTGTTATCTATTGTTCAAGAATTAGGACAATGCTTTCAATTGTTATCATTGATTTGAAGCTTCTTTGCTCTTCAGGTCAGATTAGCAGATGCTATACTTTGATCAACACTAAATAGGCGGGAATTATGAGGCTATTCTTCATCCACAAGTAAACATAATCCCGCTTACACGCGCGCTGTAGATACTGATGCGCGAGTCACACGTACAACACGCGCTGCGCCTCCAGCTGTGTTCAGCTACGCATGCACTTATTTGTATCAATTCACAATGTGAAGAGGCCCGCCTATTTTGTGTTGATCAAAGTATAGAATGTTGGTACTAATTAGCATCAATCTCTATTGTTGTAGAAGTAAAGATGTGTCATTATAAACAAGAAGATCTAAATGTAACAAAGAGAACATAATATTTCAGAGCTCAATCTGCATTGCAATTATCAGAGCATGATAATAAGAATCATTGTAAAATTTAAAGTGATGACGGATATTTCTGCTCTTAATATTTCTGACTTTATTTTTTCCTGCTGTTATTACTCTTGTCAAAATGTTTAAATGTACAACATAAAAATACTAAAATAGGCAGTCTTGTCACACTGTACATCTCTTTGTTATGTTTTAATTGGAAAGTATCTTTTAATACTTTGCTATTGTAGTCCATTTGAAAGTCACTGTTGCTAATGCTATCAATGGATGGAACCATGATCGTATTGATCATTTGATCATAACCCCAAACCAGTCAGATTTTCAAGCTTAAGCTGGAACCAGTAACCATTACAACAGTGGATTACATAAATCACAACCAGATTCTTGTCATTGTCAATTACAAAAACATAGTTTAGTTTCTTCAAGTTCAGATATCAAATTATCTACCAAAGGCATGTATGAAGTATATGCGTACATGTCAGGATTGTAATATCTTACCTTTGTCAAATTTCAGCAAACAAATTTAAATCAGTATCCATCTGTTGTTATTCTTGATTATTAGGACTGTTTACTTCATTTATATCTGAAGGAACTCTCAAGCAAAGTGTTATATGCATGTAATTATATAGATTCTCACCGCATGAACCAGATTGCAACATAAATGATTCTGTGTATAGTCTATGCACATACTGGTCATGTTCCAGTTTCTAGGGATATATTGACGCAATCACTTTGCTGGATACTTCAATTAAACAATCTAATTGTATTTAAAATATCTCTTAATGCCAAACCATACATTATATTTATAAGCTACCAAATAGTTAGTGCAACAAGAATTCAAACAGTGTGTTTCTACTAAGGAGTGGTTGGTGGGTGATCTGGTTGACGCTAACTAACACTAAAGTACGAGTTAGGTTTAGTAGAAAAAGTCAGTTTATTGTGATACATTTTCTTCTATCAACCAACCATCTTTTTATGAGTTAACATTGTTTCAAGTGAGCCATCAGCGGCTTTTCATAGCAACAGAAACAGGGCGGTTGATCGATCACCCACCAAGTTGGTGGAACGGAACACAAAAAACGGTTGGTGGTTAATAAGTTGCCAGAACATGCTAATTGTCAAATTAATTCCAACATATTTTCTTGTAACACTTAAGGTTTGATGACAAAGATATTGATGAGTCACCAAATATTTGGAGACACATTTATGGGTCATACCATAGTTCTTATGAGCTATCAAATATTTGGTGCAACAAGTCTTTGTTATCTTATAATGTGATATATAGTTCCAATTTATTTTCTATTAATAACGGAGGCTTGGTGATGAAAAATCAATACACTACAAAATTTTGTTTGATGTCAAATGTTTGATGATTATCAACACCAAGCATCCGTTATTGATTAAATTTAGAAGATGCATTGGAATTGTAATAACAAAGACTTGGTTTAACCCTATGTAGTGCCAAATATATGGTGACTAAACAATGTTTTCATCCCAAGCCTCTTTTTTACTAGGAAAATGTTGGAATTCAATAACAATAGATACTAGTTGCACCAAATCTTTTGGTAGCTGATAAAAGTATCGTTTGTCCCTTATTGCTTACTGCTTGCATCATTATCTCAGTCAATCTCATTCAACTTGTGCCTTAACAAGATCTGCAGGAATCAGTGTTTTTATAAAAGGTTGATTTTAAAACTATATATTGTTATTTTTTTCTTTCTAAAGTGCATCTCTTTTGTGGATATTCTTATTTTTTAAATTTCCACCATATTTTTGCAATCATGTATATAATAAATAAAGTAACTCATTGCATTTACTGCCATTGATTTGTCTATTTATTTCAACAGACCTATAATTATGCAAACAGTCTTTGGTAGAGGGATTCCAAATTTTTCACTGAAATGAAAGCAACCCATTGAATTTGAGGAAAATTGATCAAAAAGCAGCAAATTTTCATAAAATTTAGTGTTTTTTATCAAACAAATGGTATTAATTAATAGAATTAGCCAAAATTAGTTACAGCAAATGTCTAAATGTGAGCTAAGCTGCCAGCGCTTCATGTACCGGTATATAAAAATCCAATCAGATTTGCAATCTGGATTTGTAATTCCTTGCAGCCTCTGCACACTGAACAGGTTGAGGTAGGCCTATAGCCTACATCCTTGGCTTAGTGCGTATGTTTCATTGTTTTTGTCGGGTGACATATTCACCTTGGCTTTACATCCTTCAAGAGGACTATGCCGAGTAAACAAGTAGAAGTAGAAGTATGTGTTGATTATAGGTTAATAAATGCGCATTTCATACGCGAGTAAAATGAGACTAAATCAATGAACGTGCAGTCAATTTTGATGCGTCCAATTCAAAAGGCCTGTAGGGTCCGAGTGCATTGGACAGAAATCAAAATTTACATTAAGTCCATTGAATTTGTCTCATTTTACGAGCATAATGGAATGCAAAGATATTAATCTAATTCGTGCACGACAGAAAAATAATTTTGTATCTTTTGTGAAGAGAATTAAGGTCTTTAATACGACCATCAAAATCCAAAACTTCTCTAAAATAAATAATTACCCGACAAAAACAATGAAACATTCATATGCACTAAACACCCACCACGCAAACCGGAACACAACAAGCGCAGTGCATTGTGAAGATCCACTGCACTTTATATTCTTGCGTTCTGATTGGCTAGGTGACACGCGGAGTGTATAAATATCATACAAATAAGTGTCTGCATAGTTGACCCATATATTTTAAAATCAAATAGTTATATAGTTCATTGAGTTGAACACACAACAACTGCAGGGGACACAGCGCACCACGTATGTGTTACTCGTGCATTAGCATCTATAGCACGGGTGTAAGTGGGACATTGGGGCAATCTACACGGGAGTGCAAATCCAGATGAATGTGCATATCCATAAGCGGCTTTGCAGAAGACTGTGGCTACACGGGAGTCAGACCCGTATCTGCTGCATAGGACTCGGTGTACGCGTACGTTCAAGCGGTCTATGGAGATGTGGATCTCGGAGATGCGCATCCCCGAGATGCATTTGCATCTGGATCAGCACTCCGTGTAGATTGCCCCTATGTTTACTTTGTGGATGCCTAAAAGCCTATCAAAGTATACATACGGTGAGGTGCCTACCTTGGTTGCAGGAAGCGTACCTACATGGTGATAAGTGCACCTGCCCCAGGTACTTGTGCCCCTGAAATAGGTGTACCCTAAGATAAGTGCCATAAGACAGATCTGCCCAGCCAGGCAGGTAAGAGGTGCTCCCACTTGCCTGTTTGGAGCATCCCTCTTACCTGCCCAGAAGGAAGGGGTGCCCCCTCATACCTGCCTGGAGAGGGGTTGCCACTTATTACCTGTTCCCCCTTTCACCTACCTGGAGGCACCCCGTTTTACCTACCTGGAAGGGGGGTTGCTCCCACTTACCTGTTTTGGCATCCCTCTTACCTGCCCGGAAGGAGGGAGTGCCCCCTCTTACCTGCCCAGAGAAGGGTGCCACCTCTTACCTGTGCCCCTTTTACCTACGTGGGGGCACCCCTTCAACTACCTGGGAGCACCCCTCTCTCTTAGTCTTACCTGGGGGCATCCCCGTACCTACCTGGGGGCTTCTCTTCTAACTGAGGTGCATCTGGCCTACTTAGATAATTTTGTTCAAGTTAGTGTCGAATTTGTTAACGAAAATAAAGTGAACTTTAGAATTTTCAAGGGAAACATTATGTCACTGATCATAAGTCATGAATATTGGCCAGAAAAAATCACCACTAAATGAAAACAACACAAATGTGAATATATTTCTACACAGTATTAATTAATGTACATTTTAAGTACATAAATACATTTTTGGAAAGGATACCAAATGTAATGATACTGAAATTATACAGGGTGTGTGGAAACTAAACAGAGTGTAACCTGAAAAAATGTGTGTTGATTTTATTCTCTCCATAGAGCCCCTTAGTATTCTAAACAGCTACCCACATAAATTTTTGACATGTTAGACGGATTTATGATATGAAACACAAGAGTTTGAATTCTGAAATTTGGTTGATAATCGATTTTAATCTAGTTTCTGCTTCTGCTTCAGAAACTTCACAACACTCCAATTGGAGTCACACGCGAAGCCCTCTGGTCCTAGAGAGAAATTATATACTTTTGAAAGTATACCTAGTTCTATGTTTTCTTGCTCATCTGATGCAATTAATTGTTTATTATAACATTCATGAATGTTTTTAAGGCTGGGTAGATAAATGGCATAAACCATTTTTACTCTGCATGTAACTCTTAATTGCATAAACTATATGATAAAGGTACACATTTTTAGAAGCAGGTTTTTACCCTGAACATGATGATATGCCAAAAAACGTATTTTTGCCAAACATTTCTGGAAAGCTTAACTAAAAAATGCATATGTGAAAGGTTGAACTTTTTTTGCTTTTTGGGATCTAGAAACAAATGTCTACGAAGAGTTTTTTCAAATTTTTGATTTTATATTGGTTTTATGAAAAAATGCCAAAAATAGGTCAAAAAAATGTAAAAAAACTCCAATAGGACAAAAAAAAAAGGGTTTTAGTATTTTGTTTGCCAAAATCGACATTTTTGGTCAAAAGCTGATAACATCATCATGTTCAGGGAAAAATCCCCCGGGGGCACTCAAATATAATGCTGCAGGCATAGCGTGACCAAGAAAAGGGTGAATCAGATGACACCGTTTAGGGTATCAAAAGCAGCCAAGTTCATTTTCATTTTTCAAACCCTTGTGTTAAAATGGTAGGCCTAGTCGATTTAGGTTGTAAGGGGGGTATATTTTGGCTTCAGAAATAATCACCCTTTAGGGGGTGTTTTGAAAAACTGTGGTCACGCTTTGCCTGCAACATTATACTTGAGCATAGGCTTAGGAAGATTTTCAACATTGGGGGGGGGGGGGCAAAAATTTGCAAGCGAAGCGAACGGAGCGCTCGGCCTAATGGGCTGGGGTCCAGGGGGCGAAGCCAGAGGGCTTCTACACATTTTGAACGACAGGAGAGGCCATTACCTACAGCAAAATAGGCCTACTTATTTTAAATAGGCCTACCCATTGACTTAAGGACACAAGTGAGAACGGGTATAGGTGGGGTCCAGGGGTAAAGCCCTGGTGGGGGTTGAAGGGGCGAAGCTATAGGGTTTTACTGCATTTAATGCTTTTTTGTTGGGTTATAATATGAACCCTGGAAGAAATCGAGTACATTTCTAGTACTGTACTCGAAATGTACTATTTAAACCACATTCCAGAGGTGCACATTTGGAACACTGATTTAAGTACAATTCTAGTACAATTTGAGTACAAAAAAGTGTACTATAAATGTACTTATTTTGAT
>JXSR01S040269.1:149282-161147 GCA_000969725.1 Ophiothrix spiculata | reverse complement strand
GTGCCTATTATAGATATTCATTATATAGTAAATGAAAAAATGACTAAACAGCATTGTTTTTGTTTAATGAATATTTTGATGCATTTTAATTTAACGTTTATACTCTTGACTGAATGTCTGAGCATGCCCTGCTAATAAATTTGACTTATTGGGGTTTATTCAGCCATTTAATGCTCAAATATGTTCCATTTCTAGACGATATTTTGTAAAAGTTGTAATTTCTTGTTTTGTACAATCATGACAATTGCTTTTTTTTGTTTTTTTCCATTCGTATAACAGATGCAAGTGTTTTTTTCCCCTTTCTTTTGAGGCAAAATGGTCGCATACATGTAAGAGTATTTGGTAGATAGATCTAAATGGATCTCTAGATTATCAAATCAGACCATATTATTTTGGCCATGTATATTGATTATAATTCCAAATGTAGCCTTAAACAATGCAAATTTGTAATAATTAATAAAGTAATGTAAATATAAATATTAGTATATGTACTGTAAATGCATATATGGAACCCACCATTAGATATAGCAAAAGCGTAAATTTCCTAAAAATGTAAAACTGAAAATGCCATTCTTGTATACACGATATGTGATGCACTTAAAAAGCAAAACAAATCAGACAATGCTCAAGTGCATATATCAAATTCTGCTATGCATGATGCATGTGTTTCATGCCTTTGTCACATGACAGATGCCTGGTGATCTGAAGGAAGCTGCAAGTAAGGCCGGAACATCAATAGGACATCGGTGATTGCTTGCATTGCCTGATTGGTCATTCGTTGCCCTCTGGTTGTTGGGTGATCATAACAGGCATTGTAAAAAGCCATAAGGTTTTAACTCCTTGTGGTATACTTTTGGTGTCTCTAAAGCCCACAGCCCACAAACACTACCCAGGTCTCCAAATGGACACCTTCCAGTCTTCGGACGATGTCATGCCGTCTTCGGTCATTGTCCCCTGAATTTCAAACCGATATTACGCCCTAAACATGACGTAATCTCTTTGCAAGGTAAATTTGACTGCATTTTTATTTCAAATTATTTTATTTTTACACATTGATAGTTAAAGGAGCTTGGTCTGACTTTTCAAAATTTAGTTCACAAGGCCATATGAAAGATGATCACAAAAGAGGTGTAAGTTTCAAATTCCAGCTGAATCGGTTTTAATTTTATGGGCAACGTTGTATTTCAGAGCCACCTATATTTGACCCTTTCACATTGATCTCCAAAACGGAAAATGAAAATTAAAATTCACATGTGGTGTAAGAAAATATGAGCAATATTTTGCTACTAAAATTTGAAACCGGACCATGCTCCTTTAAGAATTAATTTTCCTTCCTGGTATGAGTTTGATTCAGTTTCCCTTTTGTGATATCTAATGGTGCATTCCAAAATGCATTTTGGTTTTTGCATGGTTGTGTTGTGTCCAATGCACAAATTTGACTTATTTGAGTTAAGCCGAAGAACAAATTTTTAATTAACCTTTATTTGACCAAGCTAAAGATTTCAAGTCACACAGACTGTTTTTACCTTGTTGCATTTTCTTGAAAAGCAAACTGTTGTCATTTTAACAGTACCATTACTATCCAAAGGTTAGTTAGGCCTAATAAATATTTTTTGGTTTCCTGATCAAAAATAGGGTTATAGATAATAAAAAATAATTATTTTTTATACCTGTACATACAATCAAGTATTAGTTTCCCATTACATATAAGCAATAAAGGATATTAGAGAACCTGTTCTATTTGTAGGTTTTGTTTCAATAGGCCTACATTAATTGCAATTGGATGTACAATTTAATTTAGTCATGATTTTCAGTTTAGAAACATGATGTCGATGGGAAAGGGAAAAAATTGAGGAACCAAGCTTTTGAAGATTAGGAAGCCAATTTTTTTTTATAGGGATTGCGAGGCTCTAACTGTCCTTAAACTTACCAATGTTTGATTGAGCTAGCACTATTGTATACTGAACACTAGTTGTGGTCAAAGTGACAGTAAAATGTATGTAGATAGGCAATTGTGTACAAATTAATGATATTTTACTCTGACCTTGATGAAATAAGGGAAGGCAAGATGTATATGAATCACTCTATTTCTATTTTCTTGTTCTGATGGGATACTAAATGTAATAAAGAATCATGTTTGTCTAATAATACAGATGAGTATTGTTATATAATAAAGGTATGTTGACAACAAACACTCCTGTGACTAATGTGTTTAGCATTCTCTTCAAGGGTTCAGTCAACCCCTCATTTTCAGAAATATTTTATGTTTAATAAATCAACCACCAATCAAAATATCCATATATTTTTGGATGTGGAAGATGATAATTAGGTCAGTTTTGGATCAAAGGTCCCAAAATTCTTATTCTTGGCCCAATATTTTTGTAAACAATCAAACTAAATTTTGCAAAAATGAAACTTTTGACTTCTTTTACTTTTTAGTATCTAGAAACACAAGTCTACGAACTAAATTTTTTAAAATTGTTGACTTACTTTTGAAATATTGCCAAAAATAGGTCTAAAATGATTTTCTTTTTTATTATTTTATATATTTGTATTATTTGTATATGGAGTTAATTATCGGTAAAGTGCTTGTTAGTGTGATGCTTACATTTTCTCCCACGGGATCATTGTAAGTAATTGTCTCAGCCAATTACAATCAAGAGTGAATTAAAGGCATGTGGCTGAATATAACTTGGGCAAGACTGCAAATTATCACCACGATTTTATAATAGTCACTGCTAGAGACTGAATATTGTGGCGATGAAATGTAATAACTTGCGGTAACCAAATCCAGCTCCACGTGCCACAGATAGAATGTACTTATAATATTATACTCAACTTTTTAAGCACATTGCTAATTATGTGACCATCCATCTTGAACCAGTCGTAAAGTCAGCCTCTAGTCATTTTCACTTTTTTACACATCTGGAAAGGCCATTTTAAAGGATTTTAAAGAAGACACCCTAATGATCACCATTCAACATTTACAAGTGAAGCTATGGCCCTTCGAAGACTTATGTTGAGCACAAAACATATAACAAAATGTCTTCAACATGTGTCTAATTTTCTCAACTTATCAGTCAATTAAATTACAAGAAAAGTGGAGCGATAATTATTCTTAATGAAGATCCAACAACCAAAATCCTTGATAATAAAACTATAATGGTCATTTGACAATTGCCACGGTAACACTATAAATACCGAGATCCTAGTTAAGTGTGTATAAAAAATAAGATACAAGCATTTGTCAGCAGGAAGGTTTTTGCACAAAATGAAATTTGTTGTCTATACAGCTGTTTGGAGATGGAAAGGCACACACGTGACACGTTACAGCAAAAGGTCATCATCATCATCCTTCGACTTCCGTCGAGATCCATGACACACATCTTTGCCAACTCTCTTTATTACACATTTCACTTCCAAGCTCATTGAATTTCAAGCCAGTATCTCTACATATGGTATCATGGTACGTTAAAGGTCTACAGCCTCTGTTTGGACATGGCAGTCTCCAAAGAAGAAGGTCCGATATGATTTGGTCCTTGGCTCGAACAGGGGCGTAACCAGCTTTGACCGTCCAGGGGGGCAAGACTCAAGAGCCTTCCCGATTTTTGTACTGGCTTGGGAAAAAAATTTAACGTGCGCGTAGCGCGCGCAAAAATATATGGACAAATTTGTTTATTTTAGCTAAAAAAACGCCTATTTTTGGATGAAATGATGGTTTCTTTCTTTTTTCTTTTCTCTTTTCTCTTCCTTCTTTTTCTTTCTTTTTCTCTTTTCCTTCGCCTTTTCCCTCTTCTTTGCCCTTTCTCTTCTTCTTCCTCCCTTTCTTCCCTTCCCATTTTTTTGCTCTCCTTCTTGATTTTTTTGGGTCCGGGGGGGCAAGCTGCCCCCCCGGACACCCCTCTGGTTACGCCACTGGGCTCGAAAGCAGTGACCAGCAAACTGGGCTCTCCTCTGTGCCACGGTTGTAGAGATTGGAGTATATCAACATAAATCTGAAGCTTAAGTTGATGTTGTTTCCAGGACATATTTTGGACATGCATTAGAAGCCTGGTGTAGGTGCTAAGCGGTCTTGAAGCTCTTTCTTCATAGTCCATGTTTCTGCACCGTACAATAAGATGCATTCAACACAGGCCCTGAAGAATTCAATCTTGGTTGCCCTGGTAATAGCAGACTTCCATATGACATCAAGCTTGTTACAGGCGATCCATGCTTGTCCCTTTCTTGTTAAGACAGTCCTTTTTGCTATCAAGTACATATGGCAAAAGGTATTTAAAATCGTCTACTTCCTTGATGGCAGTTCCATTCATTGAGCGGATATGAGGATTATCAGATGTTTCATCATTTGAGGATCAGACATTCGGTCTTCTTTGCATTGAGCAAAAGGTACACATTCCGAGATATGGCCCGCTGAAGTCGGGAAAAAGTAATGAACAGGTCACAGGGTTGATTTTCCAATTTCCTCATTAGTACTATCTTTGAAGTATATTCTGACAGGAAAATTACTTTTCATGTGCACAAATTTGAAGATTATTTTGACTAGGTACATTCCAGCATCATTTTTTTCAATTGGGCTTACCATCCAAATATTTTTGCAGTCCAGAACAAACGTTCTATACTAATGGTTGTGGTGTCATTTTAAAGCTGAGATCACAGGCTTTCCACTCATACCAAAAAGTCCATTTTCATTTTTTTGACCCCTAAGGTACTTTTTGCTGTAATACGTCACATATTTCAGTCCCTAATCACTAACGTCTAAGTGACGACACTGGTGGGTAAAGCTTCAAAAAATATTTAAACTCACACTCGTTAAAAAATCAAGGTATTTTATTAGCAAATATACATTTCAAAATACATCTACAAGAGCTGGTCATATTGCATTACTGTAATGCTAAACATTATTGCTCTGCATGGGCTGGTGTCAACCGATCAATTTTTTGTTCTGTATAATTTAATTACAATTTTTACTTTCGTAAATTTAGGTTAGGCATTCCTTTTTTTTTTCGCACCAAAAATATGTATTTTTGCCCTAGGGCCCACCCAATTTATAGATTTTTGTCAACAATCAACAGCACCATTGTATTCAGCATGAAACCGTGCTTCTAGAAATGTAACTTTTACATAGATTTCATATACAGAGCAAACACTTCTCAAAAATTGATGGGTTGACATCGTCATGTGAGTGCAAGAAAGTCGGATCTGCAGTGGCTGCCCTAAGTTATATTTATTTTACACCTTGTAACAAGAATGTGAAAAATCACTCAAAATGTTCCTGTCTTATATCAGTGGTTCTTCACCTGAAGAACCATTTCAAGATCCACTGACTCAAGACTGGAAATCATACAGTGTGCAATCTAAATTTATGACGTAAGGCAGCTATTGCAGATACGACTTTTAATGCACTCACATGACGACTTGATGATAATGGAATCACTACAATTTGCCACTGAATATTGCTGCAGTTTGAATAGCCCTCAAAACAGAAACATGTATACACTATTCATCAACACATGTATAGTAAAGTTCAGTATAGAAATGTTAAATTTTCAGTTTTTCATTTATGAAGATATACACAAATCTGACAAGCTTCGGTTCTACTCCTTTATAAATCAACACTTTCATTTTAGTATTGGTGTGGGTCCGGGCCAAAAATGGGGCTTAAAGAGCAGATAGGTACCAAAAATAGCTGGGGCTTAAAGAACTTGATTCTTTGGGAAAAATATGGCTTAAAGGGGTTGATCAAGTTCAACATCATCCCAAAACATTTTTATGATACTTGAATCATTTGAAGTGGTAGTGGTAATAATGACAGGATGCAAAGTGCTATTTTCATATTTAACCTCTATATATTTAAAATATTTATATGTTTTATCATTTGCAACAACAAAAATCATTGTCCTCTATAATTTAAACTTTAAAGTTGGCTTTATCCCCGGGTTTGTTGTATCATGATATAAAACTGAAATTAGCCTATTACATACCAGAATGTATATTTGAAAGGTTGCCTGGATAAGATGTGGTTAATACAGCTGTAGGAATACATATAGTCGGATTTGCATACACATTGTATAGTTTATCTCAGAGTTGTTTTTCTTCGTTTGCTGGGTTTTTCTTTCCGACGCTTGTTGTTAAGGCCTTCTGCGTACTGATGCACTTATTTACACACGTATATGCAGAGCGTGATTTGTTGATTTCGATTGTTTACGCTCATGCTGTTGGCGTGTGCGTTAAGAGTGGCGCGTCCATGACCAGATTTGAAAGGAAAAACAACTTTGAGAGATACTATACCATAAACAGGGGTGTGATTGGCCTTTGGAAAAAATCCCGGCTGCTGTGAAAAATCCTGAAAAAACCAGCGTAAATTCATCTAGAATGACCCAGATCGGGCTGAAAACAAATAAAATTGTGAAAATTTAAAATAAAAAAATTATGAAATCGACACAAAAAATCCCGAAGAATCACACCCCTGCATAAAATGTTTTCAAGGTGGCATTTCGATATATCCTGAGTGACAAGCTATGCATTCTACAGAACTGAGCTCTTGTATATATGTGTGACTCGCGCATTAGCATCTATGGCGCGCACGTAAGTGGGATTATGTTTACTTGTGGATGAAGAATAGCCTTATTCTCGCCTATTTAGTGATGATCAACGTATAGGCTCTGGTGCCATAATCCATTCGGCCTGTCAGTCTCATGAAATATGGCACCAGAGCCTAGATACTTACTTTTTCATGAACAAGCAGGGGGAAATATTAGTTACACCCTGCTTGTTCACGAAATACGGGCAAATATCTAGGGTCTGGTGCCATATTCCATGAGGCCGATAGGCCGAATGGAATATGGCACCAGACCCTAGATATTTCCTGTATTTCGTAAGAACAAGCAGGGGGCAACGATTTTATCCTTTTAAGTGTACATGAATTATGTAATCTCGTTGGTAAACTTACCATCAAAAAGAAATTTTCATCATAAAAACTTTATAAAAAAAACATTAAAAGCCCCATGTCACAGCCATGCCGCGCGCTTGGTTGGGTGTGCATGTATTGATCTAGGCGTGTACACTTGCGTCATAACCAATGCGTAAACGCTGCATTCCATATGCGATACACTCTAACGCAGCAACTTAAACGACGCACAAACACATTTTTAGTTCAATTGTTACGACCAATATAGTGTTTGTGTATGAGTCCTGGAATACGGGATGTATTCAGGGTTTGGCATATTTTTATTTCTGAATATCATGAATACGGGTTTTAATTAAAATATGTTTGACAAATGAGATTACAGCATTTGTGTACACTAAAGGATAACTAACAGTATTGATTTTGTCCAGTTTCACTTAATCCCCCTATTCTGAGATAAACCCAAAGAGCCCAGATAATGGGTCAGGACTGTTGCAGCTGGTGGAAACTATGTAGCCTACTGATGATAACCCCTGCCTGCAAGGCAACTAGGATCAGAGCACACTTTTTGAAATAAATAAATATGTAAACACAAGAGGATTGATAGTGCACTATGCCTCCCCAACTTCAATGCATAATCAGCACACAGTACAGATGTTCAGAGTGTAGCCAGAGTAAGCTCCATTACACTCTTGATATATAACTTCAGATTATGTGCCAACTTTTAGGGGTGCTGAACATTGATCAACCACATCAATTGCAGCCATTATCAGCTCCCCAAGTTTCATGTGTGTTTCTATGAGACAAAATAAGTAAACAGTCAAGTGAGTTTTAGGCAAACTCCACTTTGACACCACAAGGACTTGAACTCAGAACCTTTCACACAGTAAGGTAGCATCTTACTGATTGACCGCAATCATTTTTGTAAAACCAAATTGTTCATGATAAACTGACTCATGCACCAGGGCTAATACTGATAGATAGTGAATACAGGGCTTAAAGAATGATTCCTCATTCTATAGTGAAAGGTCAAAAATAACAATCTTTGAGAATGATTCCATTCTAAGGTCAAAAACCACAGTTAGTCCTGAGAATGATTCCTTACTCGGCTTTCTTCTATGCTGGGAAGGTAACAGACTCGCAGGGAAGGAGGTGTAGCGATCCCCTCACCGCAAATATAACAAAACAAAATGTGGAGTCTTGCCCAATCGCTTCGAAAGAGAGATGGGCACTACGACCAGTGACATACAGGCCGTCCCCTTTACCTTTTTTTAACCTTATTCTAAAGATTAAAGATCACATATAGCTGTAAGAATATGATTCCTCATTCTTTCAAGGTCATAAATAGTACTCTTTAAGAACGATCGCTCATTCTGTAGTCTCAAGGTCATGAGTAAATAGCTTTGATGAGGAATGTCTCTTCATTCATGTCATGTTCATCGTTGATAAAGATCATGATTTCTGCCACACCTGATTGTTGACAGGGTGCGAACCGGAGGCCTAGTGCAACACTTTCACCACCACCAATCTGCAAAGAAAAGTTAATAAATAATTGTGATATAACCTTTAAAGGACTGTGGGTCAATTACTTCCAAAAATTATTCATATTTTTCTCATATCCCATGTGAAATTTTATGGCTGCAGCATGTTTAGTTTTGGAGATATAGGTAAAAATGTGTCTATGTAAGGTTACCATAATTAATTTATACAGAAAAGTATGCAAAGCTAAGAAATATATGAATCATAAAATAAAAACAGTTGGGCTAATTTAAAGGAGCTTGGTCCATTTTTCCCAAATTTTCAAGAGGTTTAAATTTCAAATTTCAGCTAAATCGGCCAAACCGTTTTGATTTTACAGGCAATTTTGTATTTTAGATCCTCCTATACCTTACTGTGTAACATTAATTTTGGTTACCATAATTAGACACATTTTCATATTTATCTCTAAAACGGAACATAATTCAGCCAGGAAATTTCTGATGGGTCATGAGAGAAATATGAGCAACATTCTATTGTCTAGTTTCCTTGAATTGTAATAATAATAAACCATCTCTGTTACAGCCAATGAGACACAATTTCTTTTGATAAGACTTACTTCAAGTCTAATTTCCTTGAATTATATAATATTACAATATCTCTGTAACAGCTGATGAGGAACAATTTCTACTGACAAGACTTACCTCAAGTCTAGTTTCTTTGAATTGTAATAAATCATCTCTGTTAGAGCCGATGAGAAACAATTTCTTCTGAGGGTATGGATTTGTGTAGGTGATTTTCTATTGAATGTAAAGAAAGACAGGCACACAAGAATAAGTGAATGACCTGTTGACAAAGGTCAACATGTGTCATGAAACCATGTGTTTTTATACCTAATAGAGATGTGAAGACTTCTCTTTGAGTCTGTAACTCTGTATCCCTTTTCACCGCGTTATTTTCATGAATACCGTGACATCGCCAGCGTTTGGAGGGGCCAAATATGGTCAAAAATCTGCCAACGTTATAAAATATGCGGTATATTTCATGAATATGCCTCCAACATAATGAAAACGCGATAACCATTATCAATATTCATGCTTTCTCTTTTTCAAAACGTAGCCTGCGCCATGCTCTGCGTACAAACAGTGCTCCCTTATGCTCCGTGACATGCGTTGATTGTGAAATGCTTATGGTGGCGCGCGTACCGCTCTTGGTACGCGACCTTGTTTACATTTACAGAATTGATTCTACTGCGATATTTTGTCTCCCTGAGAACCGAAGTTACTGGGGATTTTTACCAGATTGTTGTAAAAAGGTAAGACTTTTACAATTTTTAGCATATTCATCATAATCCTGACTACGGATGGTGTGTTAACGGTAGTTGTTGTGAAATATAATGTCGTCGTCTTAGTAAAATCAAGCCAAATAAGTTATGAATATTAGTATGAGTGGTGAAACAAGATGGCAGCATTTTTGTATGCAAATATTTTTAATGAATTAGCATATTTATGATAATTTTCCAAAAAAAGTTGTGACGGGTCCGGGAGATCTTTCATCATTGGCGTCACACTTCTGACTTATTCATATAGTTCCTTTGTTTATATACCATTTGTCAATGGATTTTTAAGTACACCAAACAATATGAGTCAATAAATTTTATACCAAAGAAATGATGACAAAGACACTACATGTACACTGGTGGAACTATGTGGTTATTTTGCTTTTTTAATAATTAGCCCTCATCTAACCAAGCCTTTTTTGTAAGACGTCTAACCAAGACGGGGGGGGGGGGGGGCCCCCAAATTTTTCGAACAGAACCCCCTTTGAACTTGGTTTTGCTATCAATAGATAGGTATGGTCCTCCCCTATCCAACGATACCAAGATCACAAATATCGGCCAGGGCGTTAAGTAATTATGACGTCATAAAGGTCTTTAAGGTCGGAAAATCATAATTTTGGCAAAAATGGCCATCACAATTGTCTAAATAATGGAATTTCTTCGGGGTTTTTTCAAATAAAGAAGGGAAAATTAATAATTCTAACATGCCCTGCAAGTTTCAGCCTCATAGCATGCATATATTTTTCAAAATGGTGATTTAAAATGACCGCATAGTGTAAAAGAGATTACCCAAATGCCTGGGGTCAGTTGCTTTTGCGTTTTTATGCTGCGGGGAAAAAACCCTTAGGGGGTGCATCCCCCCCCCCCATGGTTAGACGAGAGTTAATCTAAACACTGATTTTATTTTTTTAACTTTTCCCAACTCCTTTAAGGATAAATTATTAATAAACATTTGCAAACAATAAATTTAAAAATAGAGTAATGACCTAATTAGTATGGGCAGTATTGCTTCATCTTTTCAATCAATTTTAGACCTAAACCCCCCTCCAAATTATTTCCAGTTATTTTCCTTAAGCAGTCAAATTAGCTTTATCAGTAAGGCGCTTGGTTAGTCAATTGGGTGGGGTTTTTTTCATTATTTTTCAAAAAAGCACTTAATTCACTACATTTGGGTGCTTTTTCCAAACCAAACTTTTTTATTTGTCCAGAAAATTAGGGTCGATCAGGTTGCGCCAATCAAAAAATATTTTTCTTTAGGTCTTACGGCGTGAAAGCATCCGAGTTTGAAACCACAACTGCAAATTTCTTGGACTAGGAACCAACTGCTAATTGCCTCATAGCAACCTGTAGAAACATTGGGGAGCTTATCCTGGCTACAGACCTTTTCAAAATCCATTGGAAAATCTCCGGAATGTCGAACACGTGGCCATTTTTTCAACCAATTACGTACAAGCCATTAGTTTGCACGATTTTGTAAACAAAATTATCCGAAAATTCTCTCGCATTTTCAGTGCAATAAAAGTGAAAACTAAATATAACCAGACCCATATACATTATTAGATGAACTAATTCTGAACAACTTTTGGCTGGTGGTACCATATGCTCAATGACATAAAGATTTCAAGTCACATCAGGGCGATCACACTAAAGTGACTTGTTAGTGCTAACCCTAATTACAAGTTCGAATTTGTACCAGTCAGTTAACGTGAACGTGGACGTAACATTCTGGGTATTGTGCTAGTGAGTCACTTTTTCTGTTGCTATTTGCCGGAAAGTGTAAAATCAGCTTCGGGAATTCTCGGAAAGTCGTGTTTTGAAAAGGTCTATTATAGTTTAAGTGTAGGCTGATCAATGTTCAGTTCCCCCAGAGGTTGCGATAAGACCTAAAATGATGATGAAGTGGAATGGATCTTACTTTTGAAACAGCGATCAGCAACCACATCCCATAGAGTGCTTTGAGGCCAGGAAGAATTAAAATCACAGAGGAATAGAACATACAAAATAGAATCCCACAAATTTTTTTCGAGGGTCCCTTTTTTTAGAGGGCCATTGTACAGCAGTGCTAGATCACTGATCTTGGCTACCCTCTTTAAATATGTCTGAAATAAATAAAATAAATAAAAATAAATTTCATGGTAATGTATTA